>OX465095.1:34998711-35074361 GCA_949987625.1 Chalcis sispes | reverse complement strand
CGAATCTTGAAACAGGAGACAGTGAGTGAGGACGCGTTCCTTTCTTAAGGACGAGGATCTCAGCGACATTATTTATTTTTAATTGCAAGTTCTAAATAGCAAATTCTGAAGTACAAGTTTAAGATCCTAAATTCAAATCTCAAGAATCAGCATCGGAATTCAAACATCAAGTATTCGAAATTTAAAAAAGTTTTATACAAATTTAAGCGGAAGATCCAAGGTTTCCGTGTACCTCTCTTCCCACGGTAAACAATTAAAATAAAGAGAAAGCGTCTTTTAAAATTACATTCATCTCTTTTAAATCTTTTCTATTTGCCTTACTTTCACTATCAACCGAGAATTCGCTATATTCAATTACTTGGACTGCGATCCCTCTTCTTCGAATCACTTTTTAGCTTCAAATTCGTGGAGCAGAAGTGATTTAATCCTAAAATTATCCTTCTTTTACCTCACATTAATTATATTACGAAGAAGAAAAATCGAGTCAAGTAAACGTTCCCGAGCTTTTGGACGTAAAAGTCTAGGCTCAAAATATCGAAATATGTTTTAAATAGTCACGTTTGCTCGACAGAACCGACGTGATAGTAATTTCGAAAAAAACGCATTTAAAGTTTTAGTCAAAGTGCAGTATTATTTTTTTGTAAAATTTAATTATTTTTTTTTAATAATATTTTGGATGATTTTAAAATAAACGTTATTCTTATAAAATTTTTGTTTAATCTATAATTTTAACGCTATAAATGTTTAAAAATTGTAAGTAAGAACAGATTATACTGCTGCTAAACTTTCTACTTACGTTCATGTACTAAAATACTAATTATTTAATTACTTCATCTATTCCTGAGCCATATAATAGTTGTTCTGCCAATTTAAAAGTTTCCCAGATGTCAATTTGTTATTGTTTTCATAACATTCTGCATTTTCTAATGTTCGCCTAAGCGCGTTTGTTAGCCACCTGTACACGGATAGCATAAATTTTTTTCTGTGTACTGATGAACATCAGACAACAATTAATTTCAATATTCATTATTAATAATAATGAGCTGCTGCTATTTTTGGATTGAAAACCTTTTTTTTTTAACAGTATGCGATCTACGAATATTCTCAGAGCTCCGGAGTTCTCGTGAACTCGTTTACTGCCATAAGTAAACGTTCCATAAGTAAGTACAAACTATATTACGTCCCATAATAAATAATTCTAAATGTTTATTTATAAGCGCACAAATTTCAAAATAACTTTATAAACACAAATATTGAGCGCTTTGTGCAACTGCCATAGATATACTGACGACTAACTTAAAATTTTAAATGCTCTAAAATCTCCCCAGAAGTATATATACTAATATTTCTAAGAAATACTGTAACGAATTGTATTTGTGAATATAACATTTGTTTATATATATATATTATTTGTAGAATCTATTATGCTGTTTGAAACCGGTTACTGCTTGGTTACTACTGATTCCTTCAGTAATTATAAGATATATCGAAAACTATTCGTTAAATTGATTTGAAATTCAGCGAATATTTTCGTCACATCATACTTCAAGAAAATGAAAAAAAAATCTGTTTTTCAAAAATTCTAACTGCATCTCATCCCTTAATAATATAATGAGAACTATAATTTTTTAGTTTATTCATCTGCACCTATGTAGTTACAGAACTTATCAATAAGTAGTTAAATCAACTCAATCTTTTGATTATTTCTGAAGAAAAAAAAAAAAAAAAATTAGCAATTTTAACTCGAAAAATATTTAAAAAGACATTAACTATTATTCGATAAAAACAGTTTAAATCTACTACAATTAAATATTTGGGAGAGGTTTTACTTGGAAAAAAGATAAATCTAGTACAAATTCGATGTTTGAATTTACATTTTCCTTCTCTTTTTGACGATCTCATTATTATCTTACATCACATAATTTTTTATGTATTTATATACATATTTGCCGCGTTGCGATAGTTTATTTTTATTCACAACACAAATTCTCGCAAATTTCGTTGTACAAACTTATCTTTTGGAAAAAACGCAAAAAATTTGTTAAACCTAAGATAAAATTCGACCCCGGGCTCTTCGGAATACGCTCTAATCACTACATTTTGCAACACTCGCTCAACTAAAATTTTAATTTTACTTTAAGTTACTTTTAATCCATATACACTTGTAATAATTCAATTAATTAATCTTAATATTTAAATATTTCAAATAATCGTGAGTTTTGGTAAAATGAAATATTGTTGAAAACAATGAATCAGAATATATTAGAACCTTGAATAAGTTCTCGCTTTTTTTTTACAAAATAAAAGCTTTATTTAAAATATAAGGCACAAAAACATTTCACTAATAGCAGAATAATTTCTTGATTAAAAAAGGAATTTTTTTGATTCAATAAATTGAGCAAATGAAATAAATTTTATTGCTCCCAAAATTTTTATTAATCTCAGTGTAATATAAAATATTGATTCATACGATGCTATTATATTTGCAAATTTAGTTTAACTTATTACTTGAGTGTAGTAAATTTGCAATCGTGCTATAAAATAAATAAGGATAAAAAAGCTGCGTATAGAAGTAAAATCATTACGAATTTATTTAAAAATTAATACAGTATATCTCGTTGATTAATAAAACTAAAATTTAGTCAAGACAACGTTCGAAAATAATTCACGGAATTAAAAATAACAATTATTACAAACACAAAATAATAGTCAAGTTTGCTATACTTAAGTAGTAGATTTAACAAAAATTCTTATCTATTTTAACGTAGCAACGATAATTATCCAATATACGTTGAGGTGTGTTTAAGAAGTAAGATGGCTTTTCAAAGTGCGTGAGCAACGTACATTCGATTATTGATTTTTTTTTTGTTGTTGTGTTGGCACACATGTTCCGAACATATATTCACAATTTCAAGTGTACAGCATACTTCGTTTGTTTTTTGACAGATAGAGAGGTTAGAAGTGTTTTAGTGTGTACGGCGATTTTCTATTATTATAAAAAAATAGAGCAAAGAATTTGCATCAAATTTTGTGTAAAAATAGAATCAAGTGCTCTAAAACACTTGAAATTTTGACAGTGGCATTCGGTGAGTCTGCTCTAAGTAAAAAAAAAATGTTTATAAGTGGTACACGCTCTTCCAAGATGGCCGAGAAGATGCCAATGATGAACCTCGCTCTGGACGTCCCAGCACATCAACAACAGATGATAACGTCGAAGCTGTGAAGAAATGGTTTGTTCCGAAACTTCTTAATTTTGATCAGAAGAACCGTCGCATAAGCATAGCTCAGGAGCTCTAGAATGACGTCAATGATGATTCTGATTTGCTCAAGAGTCATAATTGGTGACGAATCATGGGTATATGGTTATGACGTTGAAACCAAAACCCAATCGTCTCAATGAAAGCACCCAGGAGAGCCAAGACCGAAAAAAGCACGTCCAGTTCAATCAAATGTCAAAGTTTTGCTCACTATTCTTTTCGATTATCGTAGCGTAGTGCATCAAGAGTTTTTATCTCAAAAACAATTCATGGCTTTTGAACCTGCTTCGGCCCCCTGCGACTTACCTATTCCTAAAACTGTAGAGATCTATAAAAGGACGAAGATTGGTAACGATTGAAGAAATAAAAACTGCATCGCTGGAAGAGATCAAGGCTGCACCAAAACGTGCTTATGAAAAGTGCTTCGAGGATTACAAAAAGCGTTGGCGCAAGTATATTAAATCTGAGAGGGATTACTTTGAAGAGGGACAAAATGAATATTGATAAATAAATAAATATTTTTTCACAAAAATATAGTCACCTTACTTTTTGAACACACCTCATATCTACACTCAGGGAAAAGCTAGTAGTTCAGTAAAAAATTTTTTAGTTACATTGACTATTGAAAGTATTTATTGATGAAAACTATTAATTAAATCAATAAGTTAATAGTTAAGTTTACGACGTTTAGGTTATTGATTTAACTAAAACTTGTAACTGTCTCAATATAGTAACCGAGACTTTTAATATAAGTTAATGTAACTCAACATAGTCAATTTTACTTATAAATTTTAGTGAAAAATTCCAAAATGTAATAGTTATCCGAAAGTAGTCATTTTTACTACAGACTTTTGTCTGTGCGTTGGATACCTACATTCGCGTCTAAGTAAAAATTAGATTTTTTATTATTTAAATTTTTATTCTTGAAGTATTATTGACGGTTTATGCCCTGTGTGAGTGAATCGGGTTTTCCTGATTTTTGAGTTTATGAATTTTAACATTTATTGTCAATCTTAGCTCTGCTTACTATCTAAACAATATTGAGTATTTAGGACTTATAAATCCTCGGTTTTGTTTACCAAAAACTTATGTTTTCATTCAAGATTTTCTAGATTTCACCGCGATTTCTTGTTAAATCTACTACCTTGAAAATGATCAGTACATATTTTATTTTTCCACCTCTCATAATATACACCTTTATTCATATTTTGCATTTGTGCGTTTCTTATTGCCTTGTAAGGTACTTGTTGAAAACATCGAGGTCAATAAAATTATTTGGATTTAGGACTATATATTTATTTTTGTATTATTTATACGTGGTTTAAATATTTGAGGATTCAGCTACACCAAAATTAAGATTTATAACTTCAAATTTTCAACTTATAACACATAATCTTATACCGAACTAATATTTAAAAGTGAAATTTATATTCATTATCAATAAAAAGAACAATACACGTTCTTAAAAAAGTAAGTGACGTTAACGTGTACGTGTATGCATAGTCTCGACTCTTTCCTAACCCCTCTCTCGCCATTCCTACTTCCTACTGCCAACAGGAGATGGTGCACGCATAGTCAGATGACTGGCGCCGCTGTGTGGTAGAGGCTCTTCTCTATCAAAACGCTACCTCTTGCGACCGCGAAAGGTGCTCTCCCGTACAGCTGCAGAGCTCCGACCTGCTTCGCGAGCTTGATATTTACGCTTCGGTGACTGCTTAATGTAGTCGCCTCCCCCTTCTCCTGAGAGTGATCTTGCGCCTGCTGCATATCCGCTCTACGTCAACGTGAACTTGGCGCCTCGCGCTGCCCGCAGACCTGTTAGACGATCTCTCATCACTCCACGTCCTTCCCTTGTATTCTGGCGATTTTCGTGAATACAAGGTGTGTTCAGAAAATAACGGGAATTCGTTTTTTGAAAAAAATATTTATTTATTCGTCTACATTAATGTTGTTGCCGTCGAAGTAGTCCCCATTAGATATTATGCACCTGTGGCAGCGCTTCTTCCAATCCTCAAAACACTTCTGAAACTCGATCTTTGGGATAGCCTTTAGCTCTTTCAGCGATGCGCTTTTAATGTCATCTATGCTTGTAAGACGACGGCCCTTTAAGGTTCTCTTTATTTTTGGAAATAGAAAAAAGTCACATGGAGCCATGTCTTGCGAATATGGAGGCTGGGGCATCGATACAGTATTGTTTTTAGTCAAAAATTCACGAACGAGCAATAAAGGGTGAGCAGGTGATTATGGTGATGCAAAAGCCATGAATTGTTTTGCCTCAAATCCGGGCATTTTTTCGGATTACTTCACGCAAACGGTCTTGAACTTGTAGGTATTACTTCTTATTAACCGTTTGACCTCGTGGCAAGAATTCATGATGCACTATGCCATTCATAAAATCGAAGAACACAGTGAGCGTAACCTTCACGTTCGACCGCACTTGTCGAGCCTTTTTCGGTCTTGGCGATCCAGAATGTCTCCACTGGAACGATTGAGCCTTATTTTTACGTTATATCCGTAAACCCATGTTTCGTCACCTGTTATAACACGTTTCAGCAATTCTGCAACGTTGTTGACATTATTTAGTGACTCTTGAGCAACTTCCATTCGACGCTGTTTTTGTTTAAAATTCAACAATTTTGGAACAAATTTTGCTGCCACGCGTTTCATACCCAAAACATTCGAAAAAATTTCATGGCATGAGTCAATCGATATGCCAACATCATCAACGACTTCTCTGATTGTGATTCGGCTATCGTTCAAAACTATTTCTTTCACTTTTTCCACTTTTTCATCAGTTGTTGATGTGTTGGGGCGTCCGGGGCGTTCGTCATCTTCATCGTCTTCACGGCCATCTTGGAAACGCTTATACCACTCGTAAACTCTTGTTTTACTCATAGCGGACTCACCATAGGCCTTTGTTAACATTTCACACACTTTGTTACACTTTATTTCATTTTTTACGCAAAATATTATACAAATTCTTAGATCCATTTTTTTTAACAAACGAAAATCGCCGAGCTCATAAAAACACGTCTAACCTTAGCGGCTGCCACTGACAAAGTAAACAATGAATATAGCTAAAAATTGTATCATACTTCAGAGGTGTGTATACCAACATAATGAAAAGACATTTTGACAATCGGGCTCTTCAAACCCGCGAAATTAAAAAATTTCCGTCATTTTCTGAATACACCTCGTACTATTTGTTGGCGAGCGATCTTGCGTTTGGCGCATTTACGCTCTACGGTAAGCGATTTCCGCGCTTCGTACGCTAACCGCGATCGAACGCAAGTTCGACGAGCTACTTCCTTCCAATGGCCAACACGTCCTGAACATCTAGGTTCGGGTTGGCGATCCGCATTCACACGCTAAATGCTGCAGTCACGGAACACCGCGAACACCGCGCCTGGCGCAAATCGCTGATCTTGTCCCATCTCGCGGGTCTTTGATGGGCTTTAACGGCTATTTTTCGTTATTCTTACCCTACCGCACATTACCGCTTTTCTTTTCTCTCGATTCTCTCTCACTCATTTGCATTTCCATACACTTGCACATATTCACGCACACTCGCACAGCTAGATAGACGTGATATAAATTTATATTCTTGTGTCGTCTTATTTTTCCCGACTGTTCTCTTTTGTACCTCCATACCCTCCTACCTAACGGCTTCGAGAGAGCTTCGCTCGTGAGCTCAAGTTCAGATGTTATATAAAATATTATTACAAACATCAGTTTGTGCAAGTTCGCAATTAAACAAGTTCTCGTGAATTTAGCAGCAGCCGACATCAGATATTAAGAAATTCGGGAAATGCTATGCATAAATGTCGAGGTAATGATTTCTTTTCTTATTTACTGAAAAAGCCAGTATGGAAGGTTGCCAAACTCTGACTGTAGCTCAGACTTGTATACAATTACATGCATGTAGCATTAACTGTGTAATTTTGTCGATGTATAGAGTCGAAGGCAAAATTTTTTATTCGAATGGAGCTTTCTGCAAATCAATTTAGGAAAATTATAATATAAAAATTGAAAAATCAAAAGAAATATTAATTCTTCAATTTTTTGATAAAAATTTAGAAATACGCACATGAATTACAGTTTATTTAAAATAAAAATAATATAATATAAAGAAGTTTAATCAAATACTTGTAACGGCATTTATATTTTAATTTGTTGTTAACCCTTGGAGTGCCGAATTTTTCTAGCAACCGGTTTTCTATGAAAACTGATGAATCAGTGTATTTAAGGTTACTGATTACGAAGCCACTATCGAAATTTCAAAATTCAAAATGGCGAATCCAATACAGCCGTCATAATTTTAAAAAAATTGTAATTTCTTCTGAAATTTAATACATAGAGGTTTTTAAAGTCGCTGATCACAAATCCGCTATCAAAATTTTAAAATTGAAAATGCCGGTTTCAATATGATCGATCAAAATTTTGAAAAATAATAATTTCCACTGAAATCTTACATACAGGAGTTTTTGAGGTCGTTAAATTGAATTTAATGTAAAAATCGCAAAATGTGCAGGGCTAATACCTTAAAATTTTTTTTAAATAATTATTTTTTGAGATATGAGGTGTAGTAAAAAGAAATCCATTATTTTTGCATTAAATTGAAAGTTTTATTTAGCATAGATAGAATGATACGATTCAGGTCAAATATGCACCGTTTTGTTCGATAACTTGTTGCCATTTTGGAGGTAATTTCATAATGCCTCTTTCGTAGAAACCCTTGTCCCTATTGTCAAAAAACTGGGACAGTCGATTTTCACAATCTTCTCTTAAAGCGAATTTTCCACCTGCAAAATCATTCGTCATAGACAGGAACAGGTGGTAATCACTTGGTTCCAGGTCCGGACTATAAGGTGGATGCATAAGAACTTTCCAACCAAGCTTCCGGAGCTTCTGGCGAGTCACTATCGATGTATGCAGCCTGGCGTTGTCCTGATGGAACACAATTCCTCTCCTATTGGCCAAAGCTGACCGCTTCTGGGCGATTGCTTCTTTCAGACGGTCCAATTATTGACAGTACAGGTCCGAATTAAGAGTTCGGCCGTAGGGGAGCAGTTCATAGTAGATGATTCCCTGCCAGTTCCACCAAACACACAGCAAAACCTTCCTGACTGTCGATCCTGGCTTGGTCACCGTTCGTGCCGGCTCACCGCGATTTGACCACGACCGTTGTCGCTTGACGTTGTCGTTAGTGACTCACTTTTCATCACCAGTAACCATCCGCTTCAGAAATGGATCGATATTGTTGCGATTCAGCAGCGATTCGCAGATGGAAATTCGGTCCATGAGGTTTCTTTGCGATAACTCGTGTGGCACCCATACATCGAACTTCTTTTTGTATCCAGCCTTATTCAAGTGGTTCCAAACGGTTTTTTGTGCAATGTTTAGCTCCTGGGCAATCGAAGCACTTCTTACGTGACGGTCGGACTCGACGATTTCCATTATTTTATCGAAATTTTCGACAATTGGCCTTCCAGAGCGTGGTGCATCTTTGACGTGAAAATTACCGGAACGGAATCGACAAAACCAAAATTGCGCGTGATTGGCTGTTACAGTATCAGGACCATAAACACTATTCACATTTTCAGCTGCCTGGCTTGCGTTTTCGCCTTTATCGAAGAAAAACTGTAAAATATGGTGTATTTTCTCTTTATTGGTGTCCATCTTTGACGCGTGCTAAAAAAATACTGAGTCAAGCAATCACAAAACTGTATTAAAAGCCTTTTTTAGTACGAAATCTTATCTTTCTAACGCCATCTAGTGTAACCCGATCGCACTTTAACAACGGGAGATACAGACTACTAAAGCCATCTATTGGCAAAATAATGGATTACTTTTTACTACACTTAATATTTATATGTATAATCATCATAATAAAAAATTAATTAGAAACTTTATATTGCTTTATAATTTTAGTAAATTTTTTTAGACAACCGCTTTTAGACAGATCCAGAGACATGAACGAGGACGTAGCAGTGCTAGTCCCTAGTTTTTTTTTTCTTTTTTCATAGATTTTTAAAATTATTTTTTCTAAGTTTTGAAAATTTTTTTTTTACTCTTCTAAGATTATTTATTTGAATTTTTTTTTTATTTGTATTTATAAAATCTTATATCACATGTATATTTCGTATTTTTCAATAATTTACTTTATTTTTTTGTTCTAGCGAGTATGAATTTTCAAAAAACAATGCACATTTCATAATACCGGTTAATTTTTTTTTTTTTTTTTTTTTCATGATATAGCATAATTCAGGGTGTCTACCAAGAATCACATGGTTTTCAAAAAAGCCACAAATTTTCAAATTTGAACCAAAAATTAATTTCTTTTAAACAATGTGTTCTACAAACTTGAAATTTCAAGAAAATCTTACGAAAAATCAAATAGCAAAAATAACATCGCGTAGATGACGCCCTTTCGATTGAACATATGTTTCCAGACGTTCCCTGAAGTTACTGGGGTTGCAGTAATTTTTGAACGTTTCCGATAACTTATGTATGCGTAACAACTTATGTTACGTAATGTTGCGCAAATTTTGTATAACTTATCATATCCAGGTTTTTTTTTTCGATTCTTTGTTGTTATCATTTAAGTATAGATTATTTAAAATGAAGTTGAATCCATTTATAGGCATTACAGAAGAAATATATGCATCTCTTAATAGTGGATTTACTTAGCATTCGTAGACCAGCAATTTTTATTAAATGGTGATTTTTTTACGCCCATTAAGATATTGATGCCTGAAAATGCAAGAATTTCTTTTTTTATAACAGTTATAATTTTGGCATTTTTTTTTTTTTTTTTTTTTTTTTCTATTAAATACCGATTTTTCGCGGTGACGATAACATCTAGCAAACCATCAAAATTCAAACAAAGAATAATATCTCTAATAATTGTTTTAAGTAGAATTGTTGTTAAATGGAGTTAATTCCTTTGATTAAACTTTTTTTACCCAATATTCGTCACATTCTTCATCACTGACATCATCATTGCTTAGAGTTTCATTCTTACAATTTCACTCGTAGAGTTCTTAGTTTGTTCTGCTAATCTTTCCATCAGTAGCAGTTATTTCAGATTCCTCGTCATCATCATAGAGACCGAATTCATTTTGAATGAAAAAGCAACAAAATTACTAGTTTTGCTTAGAATGCAGTACATCTAAGTAAGAAAATCATCTATAAGTGCAAGAAATAAAAAAATGAGCTATAGTGTAAGTGTATAAATGTAACAATACAATTTTTTTAAATAATTCGATTATTCAAAGAAAAATTGAAACAAAATTCTCTAGGAGCATACAAGTATGTCACAAATAATTAAGTAAAAACACTTTTTAAAAACAAAAATTCTAGTAAAAGTATCATTACTGGCCCATCCCAACCTTTTCTTATACAATGTTTCAAATCCTAATATTTTCATTTATTAAAATTATTTTGGTTGTAAACATTTCGATTATATTTCAAAGTTTTCTAGATAAACTATTTTCATGTAAATTGATTTGAAAGAATTTTCTTATTTTTGATTCTTTACCCTACGTATGAATTGTCTCAAGTACATCAGTTATTTTAAATAATGTAAATCTAATAAATCGCAATCAGCAATCCAAAAACTCCTATTTATCAACTTTCAGAATCAAAACTTTTCCCAGTCATATTGAATTCCCAAATTACGAGTTCTTAAAATTTTACAGTATATTTGTAATCAGTGACTTAAATATCTTCATACTGGATTTCAGAAGAAAATTTAATTTTTTAAAATTTTTTCAAAACCCAAATCAAAACTTCTAAATTTTTCTGTAAATTATATGCAGAACGATTGTTTATAGTTGTTACATGTTTCGAATTGAGTTGTTCCTTAGTAAGATATGAGTGGTAGAAGATGTCTGCTATATGTAATGTCTTTTATGAACTTATAGTAAAATATATTTACGTACCATGGTTTTGTACGTGTTTAAAAAAAACATGAACATGTTTTGATATACTTCTATGTTTCGAAGGTCGCTGAACTCAAACCTGAAGTAAAAACTGCGAATTTTGAGATGATGAACCGCAATATGAAAAACTTTGACCATAGCCATGAAAACTTACACAATAGAATTTTTGTGGTGTAGCAACAAAATCGTACACATTTAAGTTTTTTTTTATGCTTACTACGAATCTATAAATAGAATCATAAAATTCAAAATAGCGGATGTAGTATCCAAGATAACGGATCCAATATGACCAACAATAAGACAAAATCAACCTGTTAAGTCTCAAATCATTCGCTCCCTAAGTAATTCGCATTTTCTCCAGGCCGAGGTACCTCCACTACTCGACTGTGAGCTTTGACGACGCGGCTTTGTTTTGATGTTTCAACAAAAGGAATTTCGTTTCGCGCTCTCTAAGTAATTTGCTCACGTGCTTCTACTTTTAAACGTATGCAAAAGTACAATAATTGTGCAATGTGACATTTTTTAATAATGTTGATTATTAATTCTATAGTCTAATAAGATCAATTATTAGTTTTATAAACTATATTATATGAGTGTGCACTTACGAGGGCAGTCCCAAAAGTACCCGACCCGATAAAGAAAACAGTAAAAAAATTGCGAAAATGTTTTTTATTTTTCAACATATTCTCCTTTCAGTTCGATACACTTTTCCCAACGATGTTCAATAGCTTCAATACCCGCTTTATAGTAGGAACCGTCAAGCTCCTCTAAATACCTATTAACCGCAGACTCTACCTCTTCATTGTTGGCAAATCTTTTGCCGCCGAGCCATTTTTCAAATTCGGAAAAAGAAAATAATCCGAGGGAGCCAGATCTAGCGAATAGGGTGCGCGAGGAAGCAATTCGAACTTCAACTCATTGATTTTAGCCATCGCAATGACGCACGTGTGGACTGGTGCGTTGTCGTGATGAAACAACACTTTTTTTTTCTTCAGATGTGGCCGTTTTTTCTTGATTTCATCACCCAAACGCTGCAATAAGGCTGCATAATATGCGCCGTTGATTGTTTATCCTTTTTCGAGATAATCAATAAATATTATTCCACGCGCATCCCAGAAAACGGATGCCATGACCTTGCCAGCTGACTGAACTGTCTTTGCTTTCTTTAGAGCCGGTTCTCCCTTTTTAGTCCACTGCTTTGACTGCTCCTTGGTCTCAGGTGTAAAATGATGGACCCATGTTTCGTTCATGGTTATGAATCAACGCAAAAACTCGGCTTTATTGCTGCGAAACATTGTCAAACACTCGATGGAAACATCCTCACGTTGCTGTTTGTGCTCCATTGTGAGCAAACGCGGCATCCATCTTGCGCACAGCTTTCTCATGTCCAAATTTTAGGTCAAAATGCGATGCACAGCACTTTTTGAAATGCCTGCCATGTCTGCTATCTCGCGCACTTTTAGTCAACGGTCATCCAATACCATTTTGTGGATTTTCTTCACATTTTCTGACGTAGTAACCTCACTCGGTCGACCACTGCGGTGTTCATCTTGGCAGCTCGTACGACCTCGCTTAAACTCAGCTACCCAATATTTGACCGTTGTAAACAAAGGAGCAGACTTCCCCAGAGTAGAATCCAACTCGGCTTTGATATCGGTTGGACTTAGACCTTTTAAATGAAAGTATTGTATCACATAACGATGCCCGATTTTTTCCATATTTACAAATTCACTGTGAGCGTTTACTTTAGATGTCTGTAAAAAAAATAATAATAATCGTACCGTTATGAATTTTTTACATTAAATTGTTAAAAGGTGGTATTGTCAATCGCAGTAATTGTTTTTTTAAAACTACCTGTATTCATAAGTCAGGTCGGGTACTTTTGGGACTACCCTCGTATTATCTAACTCATTATTCGCGCAATAATTTTATAATCTAGACGTTAAATTAAATATATTTATATTTAAATGATTTTGAAATTGCGATTTTCTAATAAAAAATAAAAAAGGTTATAATAATTTATCATAAATTTATATAATATAGTTTATAAAATTAATAGTTGATCTTATTAGGTCGTAATATTAATTATTAATTAATATTAAGAATTATCATTATTAAAAAAATGTTACATTGCATGATCATTGTGCTTTTGTATATGTTTAAAAGCAGAAGCAGGCAAGCGAATTACTCAGAGAGCGCGAAACAAAATTCCTCCTGTCGGAACATATAAAAACAAAGCCGCACCGTTTAACTTCGCAATCGAGTAGTGGGGGTACCTCAGCCTGGAGAAAATGCGAATTACTGAGGGAGAGGTACTGTATATGAAGTTTTTAAAGTCGTTGATCACGAGTTTAAAATCACAATTCTAAAATTCAAAATGGCCTATTCAGTTGTACAGACGAAGAATTCAAAAATGTCACTATCACAACGAAACATGTTAATAAATCTTTTGTAACCTTAGTATTTAAATCCGAAGAAAAAAATAACAGAAGTAAACAATAAGATGAATAAGATGAAAACAAGAAGCAAAACATATTTATGATACTGTTTGTCAAAAAAGTACTGGGAATTTTAAATTAAAATAACATTTTTACGTTTAATAATCAAAATTTATTGGGTCGCCTTCAAAATAGGCTCCATTTGCTCCGGTACATCTATGCCAACGGCACTTCCAATCATCGAAATATTTTTTATAGGCGCTTTCCGGGATGGCCTTCAGCTCGCGCGCCGAATTTTGTTTCATGGCTTCAATCGACTGAAAACGGGTGCCACGGAGCGGCAATTTAAGTTTTGGGAAGAGGAAGAAGTCACAGGGAGCCAAATCTGGGGAATACGGTGGTTGTTCAAGCGTGTTCGTTGAGTTTTTGGCGAGAAAGTCGGTCACAATCGTAGCTCGGTGAGACGGCGCGTTATCGTCTTGCAAAATCCACGAGTTGTTCGCCCACAAATTTGGCCGCTTCTTACGGATACGCTCACGCAAACGTTTCATAACGCCTAGGTAATACTCTTTGTTTACCGTCTGACCCTCTGGAACGAATTCGTAGTGCACCACGCTACAGATATCGAAGAAAACAATGAGCATCACCTTCACATTTGAGCGGCTTTGGCGTCGTTTTCTTGGTTTCGGCTCGTTTATTCCCACCCATTTCGATGCTTGCTGGCTTGTTTGCATATCGTACTCGTACACCCACGTTTCGTCACCAGTTATGATGCATTCCATGAATGCGGGATCGGAATTGGCGCGATCCAGCATGTCCGAAGCGACCTGTTCGCGATAGCGTTTTTGAAGAAAATTAAGCTCTTTTGGAACGAGTCTTGCGGTCACCTTTCTCATGCCCAAAATATCAATTAAAATCGTACGTGTGAACTCGTGGGATAACTCAAGTTCATGTGCTATCTCTCTCAAGCTGCTATGACGGTTTTCAAGCACCATTTCCTCAATTTTATCGACGTTATCTGCGGTCGAAGCCGTCGATGGGCGTCCGGAATAAGGCAAGTCTTCGACGACTACACAACCCTCCTTGAAAGCTTTGTACCACACATACACACGGGTTTTCGATAGTGCCTTATCACCAAAAGCCTTTTGCAACATTTTCAATGCATCGGCACACGAAATTTCATTCGCAACACAAAATTTTAGACAAATTCTTTGTTCAACGTAATCACCCATTGTAAAAAATCGGCACGCACTATTGACATCAACTAACTTAACCAGCTACTGTAAACACACTCGTTGACAGATTCCGCTCAAACTTGGCATAGTCATTAAGGACAGTTTTACCAACCTAGAAAAAAAATTTTACCTGCCTAAATTGCCCCACCAGATTTAAATCGACAATTCCTAGTACTTTTTTGACAGAATGTATATTACAAAAGTTAATTTGATTCGATCTTTACCCCTTAACCTACGATTTACGTTCGAGAATTTTGGGCCGAAAACGTAAATGAGCTTGTGCAGCCTTCAAGCCATTCGCACGACTTGTGTAGTCGGGCTATGCCCGTAATATTTACGTTTGGCCCGATCATCGTACCACGGGCTATGCCCGTAGTTGTAGGTTAATGGGTCAATCTATTATTTAATTTAAAAATAATTTAAATTTATATCAATAATAATTTAAAAAGAAAATGCGTATATTACATTTAGAAAATGCGTAGAATACAAGTTATGTTATTTGAAATATTTTGCGAAATATACCTAGTAGGAGCGAACAAAATGACAAAATGATGAAACAATAAAACTTAATATAAGAAAATTTATGAATATAAATGAAAGAATAGAGAAAGAGGGTTCAAAGCCACGAGACGCAAAGAACAATGAAACAGAAAGTTAAGAAATTTCGAAAATTCTACGATTTTCAATTGCACGCCAACAGAAAACAAAAAACTGTATTATATGAAACATGCCGAATCAAAAGAGAAAGTGTATTAGAATGCATAAATTATTATTGTAAAACTTAACAAGAATTAGTTAATACAATTTATTGTAATTAAAAATCTTAATAAAAATTCAAGATAAAATTCAAGCGATAAGATAAAATAGAATAGAATACGAAAATTTGGTGAGACCCTCGAGGTGTAGTACTCTTAGCTTTTGCCTTTGTACACTCTTTCTATCTTTTCCTCAGAGTGCTCTAGGACATGTTCGTTGCTGAGCAATATTCCAGAACCCATTTAAGGCTGTATTCCCCGATTTCTTCCTTAAGGAGAGCGTTTCATTGTTCCACCTATCTTCAGTATCTCCCCACAGGGCCTTAGCATTTCCACATCTAGCGGATATGAGCTACGCCACCCTGTGCAGTTCTTCATATTTAGCACTTTTATTTCCTCTCTTTTGGAACGACATCCCTACACGTGCTATTGCGGCTCCCTGCGTGTGACAGCCCCGTTTGGCCAGTAAGTTCGTCTTTTTATTGCCCTTCCACCTGGAATGCCCAGGTATCCAGATATTCCAAGGTTGAGGCGGTTTCCTTTGCTTGGATCAGACAACGCTGCCTTGGTGTCTCTGACCAGCCTGGAGTTGGTGGAAACTTTCCCCAAGGCTTTCAGTGCTGCTTGTCTGTCCGAGCAGATCCAGATAGTTAATCCATTTCTGCCTCTTTCCAATAGTTCCTCAGCACACATTTTGATTGCGAGCATTTCAGTCTGGAAGTCGGTGTTGTAGTCTTTTAGATGAAAGCAGAAGCTGTCCCTGTGTTTAGGACCACAAAAACCGGCTTCCACCCCTCACCTTGTTTTGGACCCATCGGTGAACCATATTTCACCGTGCCTGAGCCTGTGTTCCTTCCATACTCCTCTCTCTAGTAGGTGGATTTTAAAATTCTCATACCTGATCGTTGTGGATTAGATTCTACCTTGGGATTCTTTCCAGATTTCCCCCAAAAAGCTGTTTATGTCTATTGCTAAATGCCTTCTATCTTGCTGGGTGCTTCTTGTGACCATAATGCCTCTAAAAAAAAATGCTCGCACCCGATTCAGCTTCTTCACTTCCCTGCTTCTTAGCATTCTGCTCCACTAGATTATCGAAGCAAACGCTAATCTCGGCACAATAATGGCAGAATAAATCTAGCTCATCTGTTGTGGTCCCAGTCCCCACTTGGCTCTTATTGCCCCTCCACTTTGCCAGAATGTAGAGATTGCCTTTTTATATTTTTCTTCCATGTACCTCCGACAGAGTAACTTCCTATCTAGAATTGCTTCTAGATATTTGGTGTCCTCTGTGTTTGTCATTTCTATCCCTCCACTACTCAACCTTCTGAAAGCTTGATTTCGTATCTCCTGGTGAAAATAAGTGCCATCGCCTCCTCTCCTTGAATGCATAGAGCCCTGTTTCTGCACCGTGCCTCCGTCACCCTGAGAGCCTTTTAAATTAGGTCTCTAAGGACCTCCTCCAAAGCCCTTCTTGCCAAGATAGCTATATCATCCGCATATCCAACTGCCTTGATGCCCATCCCATTAAGTTTCCGTAGCAGATCGTCCACTACAAGGCTTCACAGCAAAAGGGATAGTACCCCGCCTTGTGAGCAGCCCTCCGAGACGATCCTGCTTAACGAATTACTTATCCAGGATATCCTCATTCTTCTCTCCTCCAGGGTGCTCATAATCTACTCTACGATACCCTTCGGTATTCCATGTTTCTCAGCACTTTTCCGAATGGTTTGTCTAGAGGTACGATTAAACGCCCCTTCCGCATCCAGTAAAGCTCTAACATATACCCCCTTGCCTATGATTTGGTCTTTAATAAAGTCCACAACAGACAGGAGTGCAGTTTCTACTGACCTTCCTGTGTAATATGCATGCTGTTCCTTATGAAATGGCCAGAGTCCCAGAGGACCTTGCTTTAAAAATCCTTCAACCAACTTGTCCAGTATTTTTAAGAGAAACGATGTTAGTCTGATGGGTCTAAAATCCTTCACTTTTGTGTAGTGTCTCCCTGGTTTAGGGAGAAAAATCACCCTAGTCTTCAGCCACTGGTTAGGTGTACAACCTAGGGCTATGCGCTCCCTAAACAGCCCAGTTAGTGGCCCGATAATTTCCTCCAAGCATTGTTGTAATAGCACTTGTGTAATTTTATCCATGCCCGGCGCCTTGTAAGGCTCGAAGGTTTGTATTGCCTCCCTAACTTTTTGCACCGTAACTACCTTTCCCGTTATATTTTAATCTTACCTATCCTCAGTGCATCGGGGGGAATTTTCATCTCCATTCTCTTCCTAGAAGTCTGGAAAGTTAGTTTTCATTAGCAGGATCATGGTTTCCTTTGAGGTTCTTGTTTAACTCCCGTCTTTTCCTTGTAAACCTCAGTTCACCTTTCGGAGCATCTGCCAAAACTTTAAATAGTTTAGCAGTATCGCTTATGCTACTGGTTTCTGTACACGATTTCCTCCAGGACTCTCGCTTGACCTCGTTAATGAGGTTCTTGTAGAGTCACTGACTTTCCTTATAGGCTCTTTAGGTCTCTGGTGTATTCTTCTTTCTAGCCCTATTGAAGATTCGCAAACGTTGTGATGATTGCCGTTCTGACGAAGAAGTCAACGTATTCCAAACTCCTTGATGTTTCATATTTTCCTCGGAAGTCGATTAGTGGTCTTATTACTGAGTGTCTGAAACCCTCGCAATTTGTTCTGTTAGGATTTCTGGTCCATACCACATGGGGAATCACTCCTCTTATTGTGGCTCTTATAATCCTGTGATCTATCATGGATGGTTCTTTCGAGACCTTTCAGTCATGAATCCATCCCTTCATCGGCCCGTTACAGATGTTGATATCGAGTACCTGCCTTCTGTTCGATATTATGAAAGTAGGTTCTGCGCCCATGTTTAAGACCACCAAGCTTTCCTCTATTAGGTAATTAAGAAGTTGCTTTACTGTCATGTTGGTATCTTTGCTGCCCCATACTATATTGTGTGCGTTTGCATAACAGCCAATTAGGAGTTTGAGTCCCTTCTCCCTAAAATATTTGATTAACTTTCTCACTTTCTGTGGAGGGAATTCTCTATCATGTGCACAATAAGCAGAGGCTACAATAAACTCTCCACTCTAGCTTTTTCTTATATTACCTCGAATTCTAACTACGGCAAGATCTCTAGTCGAGAATTCCTACATGAGCGTGACCTCCAGCCCCTTGACTATGACGCACGCTCTTTGTCTCTCCTGTTCACCGCTCGCGTAGATGCTCCCCGCAGCTGTCAGACCTCTAATACAGTTTCTGATGAACCAGGGTTCTTGCACCAGTGCAATAGCTGGGTTTAAGTACCTCACAGTTATGCTCCTGGTAAGATTCACCGAGACGCTGTAACTGTGGTGCAAGTTTATCTGCAGGATATCTGCGCATAAATTAGCCATTGTCGCTAATTCATTTTGTAGCATTCTGCCTGGCTTTAGATACCACCCTAAAAGTGACTTCACTCGTTCCCAGGAAGATCTTCCATCCCTTAGCCTTCATCACTCCCACTGATGCCTCATTAATTCTCAGGTTGAGGAAGCAATATGGGCCTCGCTCCACGCACTGCAGAATTTTTCACTTTAAGGGGTCCAGCTTCGGATTCTGACGCCCCAGGAGCTTGACTGGTTGGGTGGCCTCCCTTCTTGATGACGGTACCAGCACCGTTACTCTTACTCTCTTGATCAGGGAATACAAGCTTAGCCTGGGTACCGTCTTCGAGCTTGATCTTCGGCACTGCCCCTTGTAGCCATCTCTCCGACACTCCGTCATTGCACACGAATGTCGCGACTTCCTCCCTCAGGAAAGTATCCCTTAATCGCGGTACTGGACCCTCATCAGGAATTTCCATGATGAAGTCCATAACCGCATCCTTGAGGAGGTCGAAGGCCGCCATCTCCATCCTTCCACCAATCTTCTCCCCGAAGATCACCATGACCCTGGGTAGATTGGCGACTATCGTTAAGTATAACGGTCCCTTTTACGCAATGGGGCTAGGCTCCTGCCTGTTCTTTTTACTGATCAAAAGGATTTTTAGAAGAATCGGAAACACTTCTCAGCTTCCTTTTCCTACCTTCTACTTGCCGGTCATCTTCCTTTTCAGGTCTCCTGGCTTCAGGTTCAACCTGGCGGGTTCTAACCCCAGCCAGAACTTTCAGCCTAGTCTCTTCTTTTCTTGACGGAGGTGGATGCAGTAGTGGTCTGCCCTCCGCCTCCGCCTTGCTTTTTTCCTCATTGTAGGCGCACCATCTCTTTCTTCTTTTTTGCGCCACACTCATTCTCACCATTTTTATTGGCATTATTTTCACCTCTATGGGAGCGGGAATCGCATCCTCTAGAGTCGGCCTCAGCGGGTACTCCGCCCTCGCTGCTTTGTTTTATTTTTTCCTTAGTTTCATCGATTTTATTTCATTTGACATGTTAGTCAACGAACAGCTAGTAAAGTATATGTCGACCGCCGCAGAACCCCGCATGCGACGACAAAGCAACTATATATACCCATTTAATCCATCAACTCTGAATGGACAGCTGTTTGTTGGTCAACCATACACTTGAGTCAGAAAGGGGCGCTAGCCGGGACTTACCTGCCCGTTTGTAAGGAGACCCATTCATATAAGCCCTTCCATGCAGCTCCGCCCCGCTCTTACCCCTCTGCACAGATCAAGCCTCCCCACCCGTTCACCCGAGCGCATCACCGACGTGAGTTCTCTCGTGGCACATGACAAAGTCCTACAGCCCTTAGGGGAGAAAGCGAAAAGATGCTTGCACCAAGATTGTTAATTAATTAATAACCCAATTCTCGAGGTATTAACAAGAAGAATCTTAAAAAAATATTATTTATTAAAAAGGATATTGAGAATAGAAGGTTGTAAAAAAATCAGTATTTCTAGAAAGTCAAAATTCTACAACATTCTACCAAGGTTATTAAATAAACTGAAGCTCAAATAAAAATTAATTTTGCATAAATATATAACTTAAAACTTTATCAAAATTATGTTCCAATTATAAGCAATTGTTTCGTACATAATTTACAGGGAAATTCAGAGGTGCAGAAGTGGGCGATTTTTGCGGTCATTCTTAGATTAAAAATTACCATTTTTCCAAAATTTTGATCAGTCGCATTGAAACTGCGATTTTGAATTTTACAACATTGTCAGCAGATTAGTTATTAGCGACTTTAACTACCGTTATACAAGAAACCTCTAGACAATAATTGCTATTATTTTATCTTCATGTAGATTTATTCTGAAAATTATGCTTTTTGTTAGTCTAATTTGTTTATTACAAATGATTATTTTAAATATTAATGAAATATTATTTAATACTTATTTTGATCGTAGTAATGCAAGAAATAAATACTGCAACGGAATAGATAACAAATTAGTCATAGGCATTAACAAATTGGTAATGTCTAGGTGAGTCATTGGTGTCCGGCTGTGACAGAAAGGGTTACAAAGACGGTACAGTTCAATCATCAAAAAATATCTTGATTAAGAAAATTATAATTAAAGACTAATCACTGATTATTAAGATAATCGATTCTATGTAGTTTGATTTTAAACATTTAGTTTTGCGATCCAAAAAAAGTCGTTTACTTCTCTCTTCTCTCCAAGCTGCCGCATCGCTGTTGGCTGCAATCATTGCGGAACTTTATTTTAAGAAAGATAATCTTTTATAAAGATAATTATCTATTTGACGAGATTTGTTAAATCACTCTATATTAAAACTCAAGTAATTTAAATAAAAACACATTATTTTAGCTCTTATTTATCTTATTTTCTTTTATAACTTTTGTTTTTAAAATTGTTGATAAAAATAAAAACTTTTAAGCCACATAATTTTTGAAACCATGACATATCAGGACCTATCAAAATATTTGATTTCAAAAATAAATTTTTTTGACCTTCATTTTTTTAGTTTTTTATTTAAAAATTTTAATTTTAAGTTTATATTTTATCAAACTGTAGAACAACAACTTATGTTTTTCCTTACTAGGTTAGTTAAATTGTATTGCATGATGAGTGAAAATTTGTTCATTTTATATTAATACAAGTAAAACATTCTGATATTGATACGTGGAGAAGATTTTTTTCTCACATATGTCTAACGATGTTTTAATAGGAAGATTTATACTGTATCTAGAAAATTTTTAATATTTATATTCAATTATATTTACAAATATAAAATTTTATTCACAAGATCAAATTCAAATTATTTCAAGCCAAGTATTTAAAGTACTGCCTTTGCTTCAAAATTAAACTAATTTCTTAAACTTTAAAATAATAAAATAAATATCATGCATAATATGTAATTCAAAAAATTATTTTGTTTTAGGTAAAGTATCTAATCAAATAATTCTTTTGTTAAAGTTCATTTGCGAATAAAAAACTCGACAACAGATAAGTGATCCGTCAAAAATATCTTATTCATTTTCAGTATTTATATTTTGTGCATATAAATTAATTTATAAAAAAAAAATCAATTTAATCGTGCATCATCCTACAATTTCCTCTAATTTTGAAAGTCCTATTATTCCTTGATTATATTTCATTCAATTTTCGAAATTTTCTGAGTTTTTGTAATATCAGAAAATTTAATAATTGTATTACTTTTAATAATTATTTATTAAAAATTCTCAAAAATTTTTTCTTGATCCAGATCATAATTTTAAACTTTAATTCATAATTGAAAAAGTACCTTAATTAATACTCACATAAGATTTTTATTTTCTTACTAGTATCCTATTTTTATTAATTCTATTTTTTTACAGAAAAAAACTAAACCAATCAGAAATGGACCAACGTCAATATTTTATGGTATCTGTATGCGCTGGATATCATGCTCTTTCGCGTATTTTTCAATATCTAAAAGTTCAAGAATTATTACGAGCTGCTAGAGTGTGTCGAATGTGGAGAGATCTTGCAGCTCATCCTTCACTATGGAAAACAGTACGCATGAAGAATAGCCAAGTAACTGATTGGGATGGCTTAGTAGATACTCTTAAGAAACGTGGTACGCAACACTTAGACTTAAGAAAAATGTTGATTGCTGGTGAAGCTGAATATATTTGGAAAAAGTTTGTTTCCGTAATTCCAAGAGTTATGAGCCTTATTAAACTTGAACTATGCAGATGTCCCGCTATGGTTGTAGAGGAAGTTATCAAAAACTGTCCTCAATTACAAGTTTTAAGTGCGATGTCAATAAAATGTGATTCTCTCAATCTTGAATTTGTCAATAATCTAAATTATTGCAATGAATTAAGACTCAAAGCCATAAGTGGTATGGCATTAAATGGAGATCTCACGCCTTTTTTAAAATTGTCAAATTTAATACATCTGGTAAGTGTTCATCTATATAAATAATCATTTACAAATTGATAAATATTTTTATATTCCTAAGAGATACGTTTTTTTTCACATTATTGTTAGTGTATTTACAAAAATTTCTCAAATAGTTGTAAATAATATCAAAATAAGAATAAAAGTCGATGTCTTATCAAAACAATATTTCAATCGAATAATACATAGATATTTATTGTATTTTATCTGTGTTAAGAATTCATTGAATTTTTATACAATATAATTTCAAAAAATCATATTTCTTTGTTCTTGTTAACTAAACTACTAAGTTTTTATAATTCTTCACTATAAACAATCACTTGATGTTGTATAAATCACATAAAACATCTCACGAAGAATGTTTTTACTCAACTCTTTTATTAGTATCTGAAAGTATGCCTGTTTTAGATTAACTTTTGTTTAATATCGCGCCTTTCTCAATTTATCTAGTATGGTGTCCATGCTCGGTAGCGGATAAGCGTCCTTTCTTGTCACTTTATTTAAGTCTTGATAGTCATTGCAGAATCTATAGCTTCCGTTTGGTTTCTTGACTATTACAAGTATAGTAGCACTGCTCCACTGGCTTGCTGACCTTTCAATGATGATAAGTTCTCTGTACATTCTCGCGGCTTCTTTTTGAGCTACTTGCAGTATCATAGGTGATATACATCTCAGACGGTGCTTTATTGGCTTGCAGCACTTCAAACGTTAATGTGGTGCTCCGTTAGGTTCATTGCTCCTGGGTTAGCTAATGGTGGAGATAATTTACTGATACTAATTTATCGAGTTCCTTCTTTTGTCGCTCGTCTAATTCTGAAATTCCTCCGCACTCTCTTATAATCGTCGCTTGTTGATCATCTTTACTCGAATCAAAATTGTGCCACGTTTCTTAGTGTATCCTGCACACTTCTCTTGCCAACCTCACGTCAAAAATTTTGTAGGAATCCATTCCTAGGATCGCGTCGTGATCTAGGACAGTGATGGCATGGGCATGAAGCAAGTACGAGTGTCCATCCACGTCGATGACGAGGCTTAAAATATCTAATATCTTTACTGACTCTATCATACTGTTGATGCTAGATGCATATGGTTGTAGCCTATTTCGGTATCATTAAGTGATTCATGAGCCGACTAGGGAGATCGTAGCTCCAAAATTAAATAGTATTTTATATCATTTTCAACCAACTTTGATTTTTATGAAATGTCTATTTTTGGTACTTGTTCCTACTATTTTCTTCATTTCCATTGATTCTTTCTAATTTATTTCTGCTGTCGCGGAATTCAAAATTATTTACACGAAGGGCGGCAATCTTCGAGCTCTTAACCACTTCTGGACAGCCCACTACTGGTAATTTTATCTTATTCTTAGAGCGTGGCGGAGTATTATTTAAATCCTTTTGACGTTCCCATCGTTTGCCATATTTCTCCAAATCGGCTAGACTTTGTATGAATTTTTCGCATATAAAGTTGTGGTATTTAGTAGTGCACCAAAAAAGTTTCAAGACGAAGAATTGGAAACATAGTAACTTGCTGAAGATCCATGTCAGACGCAATCTGATGCTGCAAAATCATTAGGAGTTGATCGAACAACAGTTTCGAAAGGTTTGACAGCATTAAGAATCATACAAAAGGAAGGATCTTGGGTGCTGTACGAACTGAAACCGAGAGACGTCGAACGGCGTCTTGTCACGTGTGAACAGCTGCTTCAACGATAAAAAAGAAAAGGTTTCTTACATCGTATTGCAACTGGTGATGAAAAGTGGATATACTACAGTAATCCCAAGCGTAAAAAATCGTGGGTTAAGCCCGGCGAAGCAGTAGCATCAACGCCAAAGCAAAATATCCACGGTTCCATGCTCATGCTGTGCATTTGGTGGGATCATCTGGGGGTAGTGTATTACGAGTTGCTCCAACCCAATTAAACCATCACAGGAGATCTCTATCAAAGACAATTCATGCGTTTGTGTCGAGCATTAAGAGAAAAACGGCCACTATATGAGCAGACACGATAAGGTGATTTTGCTGCATGATAACGCTCAGCCGCATGTCGCGTCACCGGTCAAAACATACCTGGAAACGCTGAAAAGGGAAGTACTATTCCATCCGCCTTACTCTCCAAACATTCCGCCTTCTGATCACTATTTATTTCGACCGATGACTAACGGTCTGGCTGAGCAGCACTTCACTTCGTATGAAGAAACGAAAAAATAGATCAATTCGTGGTTAGCTGCAAAAGAAGTTTCGGTTTTTCGACGTGAAATTCAAATGCTGCCAAAAAGATGAGAAAAAGTAATCTCCAGCGATGAGCAATACTTTAATTGACTTGTTTATTATTTTTTTTAAATAAAGGATTTATTTTCATAAAAAACGGCGAGAACTTATTCACACTCCCAATAATAAGATCAGAATTAAGGAGGTAAAACCCTCCAGAACTTTTTTTTTTTTTTTAATTTATTTATAACCTAAAAAATATATTTCGAATGTTTTAAGCACAATAAAAAGTTTGAAAAGGTCCTTGAAAAGTTAGTGAAGTGGTGAGCATCGAGTACCGAAGCAGGTAAGCGAGCGCGCACTGTTTACATCCGATACCTTTTAATTTCTTACCCAAATAAGTTTTTTACTTAACTTTTTGGAAAATAGGGGCAAATAGGGGCAAAAGCAACCTAACTGATGCTTTGATTAAAAAATTAACAAAATACTATGGTCTTACGAGACGAAGAAATGTGCAGTCGAAAGATGATACGAAAAAAGAGATTATGGTCACGTATTATCACTTGATCTCGACTGATAAAAAGCCGCAATATCAGTTCTATCTCGCTCGTGTTGACTTGTAGTGTAAATACAACGCTGCACAGGCAACAAATATTCCTTATGAAAATCTAGCTTCACTGCACGAAGACATACAAAAAAACATACTGACAATTTACGAAGATTTGTCACGGGATGATTTGCCTGAACGTTGCGTTGGTTGTTTTACCCAAAACGCGAACGAGTCTTTTAATTCAACTATATGGTGTTTAGTTTCCAAGCACTCGCATTGTGGCGCAAAAATTATTAAAATCGTAGTATTTTTAGCTACAGGAATATTTAACCCCCCTGCGTCTGCGTTATCGCTGACTAGAGGTAGTTATTAGGTCATTAAGTATGAAACGTCCGATTTGAGACCGAAAGTTCGGTTTATTATATCTCGAGCAAGAAATAATATAATTAATCAAAATATGCACCTAAACTATCAATACAATGTTGCCATTTTAACGATAGCTTATTTATACCGCTAGCGAAAAAATCTGGAGAGCAGCTGGTGATGAAATCCCGAAAGGCATTTTCCACCGCATGTTGGGAATTAAATATTTTTCCTCGCAAAAAATTGTCCAAAGCTCGGAAAAAACGGTAATCGGTTGGCGCGAGATTTGGCGAGTACGGTGGGTGACAAAGGGTTTCCAGGTCCAGTTCCTGTAGTTTAAGTAACGTCGATCTTGCAACGTGTGGTCAAGCGTTGTCCTGCAGGAGAATTGGTCTGTCCCTGTTGACCAATCTCGGCTGTTTAATTTGCAGCTGCCTCATCATTTCTTCTAACTATTCAAGTAGAAGTCCGCCGTTATCGATTGCCCAGGTCTTATAAAACTGTAGTGTATAACACCCGCGCTAGACCACCAAAGACACCATTAGTTTTTTTTGGTGTATACTCGGCTTTGGGGTGTGTTTTGGCGCTTCATCTTTGTCCAACCATTGTGCCGAACGCTTGCGATTATCAAAAAGTATCCACTTCTTATCGCTCGTGACTATCCGGTGCAAAAATGGATCGTCTTATAGTCTTGATACCAAAGAACAGCAAGCCTCGAAGCCGTTTCGTTGCTGACGCTCGCTCAACTCATGCGGAACCCACCTATCCAGCTTCTTTACTTTTCCGATTGCTTCTAGATGACTTAATATTGTTGGGATGGTAACTTCAAACCTTGCTACAAGTCCACGCGTCGTTTCAGATGGATTTGCTTTCACTACAGCTTTCAGTTGGTTGTTATCCACCTTGCTCTCAGGTCGCCCGCGTGGTTTATTTTGAAAATTAAAATCTCCAGATCAGAATTTTTCGAACCATCGACGTACTGTACGTTCGTTAGCTACATCCTTGTCAAACATTTTGTTAACATTTCGGCTTGTCTGCGCTGTATTAGTTCCACGACGGAACTCATATTCAAAAATAACTCGCATTTTTGTCTTATCCATGGCTTACAATATTTAACCTCCAGACGACAATACGATAGACTATTAAAATTAAAAGAGTGCATCTGAAAGCTAGATGGCGTACCTTCTCAATGCAAATAAATAAAGGACGATCAAAGTGAAGTATCAGAGATATCTGGTATCAAACTTGAGGCTTTAGGTAATCACACATTTCATACTGAATGACCTAATACAAATTCCTTTATTTTTTGTTGCATAGAATCTCTAATAAAAACATATACATATAAGTTTTCGAGGTCGCTGAATTCGAATCTGACATCATAATTTCAAAATTCAAAATGGCGGATCCAATATGGCGGACATGTATACTCGATTTTCGAAAATATTGTTCGAATCGGCTTGAAAAGTCTTACTCGAGGGTTTTCGGGGTCGCTAAAAACGAATACGCTGTCAGAATTTCAAAATTTATAGTGGCGACTCTAAAATAGCATTTATTGCATAAATTTTTACTATGATAATGAATAACTTGACTTTTTAGCCACTAGAAAAAACTTAGAACATCTGTGTTTACGTATTTGAGATTTCTGAATATAAACCTGCCATTAGAATTCTCAAATTAAAATTTTCCACGAATCTTTTACTAATGATTGCTAAATATAAATATAAAGTTATCGCTTTTTTAATATAAAAATAAATTGTTTTGTATTCTTTAGATCATTTGAAAAAAAATTTCCAAGATATTTTTAGACGAAATGTATAATTTGTAAGTAAAAAATATTTAAATTTTGGAAGTTCTGAAAGTTTGAAGTTTTGATACAAAATTATAAGATTTAAAAAATAGCTTTGAAATCCTTGAACTTATAATTAATATTTATTTTTCTTTACAATATCACCCAGTCTTACAATATTGAAGTATCTAGAATGACAATAATCTCACAGTATAAATTTTCATTTGCAATATACATTAAAAATAATTATAATAATCATATGTATAATGATTATTGAATAAGAACACTTTTTAGAGTTATATGGTTTTTATTCAATAACAAACCATTCTATCTCGATTTTCTAATTTTTACGTTCAGTGTTTTGATTTACGATATAAACTTTGTTATACCATTTTATATTAAACTTTTTTATAGCATTTCGTGTTTTCATTTGAAAAAAACATTTCTGAAAGTTCTATCAAACTAGTCCAATTTAACAACAAAATGTCTAGGAAACGATCTAGTGATTTTGTTACTTCAGAGTCAGATGATAGTTGCGATTCTGACTTCCCTGTACAAGACTCTAAGAACTCCTCGTCTGAAGAAAAGTCAAATCATGATCCTGCAAATGATGAATTTAATTCAGATTCAGAAGATAAAAATCTTTCGCTAATTCACTGGAAACAAATCCGCCCTAACGAACCTATTGAATTTTCACGATTTCCTTTCACAGCCAAACCTGGTATTACTATTCCTGTGAATAAAAAATGGGCACTATTAGATTTTGCAAAATTACTTGTTAGCGAAAATATGGTAAAAATAATCGTTACTGAAACAAATAAATTTTCTCAACATTATATCACAAAAAAATATCCTTCAGAAGCCAAAAGACAAAAGTATGGCTGGTATGGCTTAACTACAGATGAATTTTGGACATTTTTATCTATTTTAATATATCAAGCAATTATCAAAATGCCCAAACAACGTTGGTATTGGTCAAAAAATAAAATGTTTCAAACCCCTTTTGCTGTTACTGTTATGACTTGAGATAGATTTGAAAAGATAATGAAACATCTTCACTTTTCTAACAACGAAACTTATAATGCTTCCGAACATCCTTGTCCAAAATTAAATAAAATTTATGAAATTTATAAGATTGTGAATGATAACTTTAAAAAAATGTATGTACCTGAGAGAGATATTGCTATAGATGAAAGTCTGATGCCATCTAAACATCAAGTCTCGTGGCTTCAATTGATTCCCTCTAAACGTGCCAGAAAAGGTATGAAGTTTTATGATATCTGTGAAAGTGAGTCAGGGTACATTATTATAACCATCCTATACACCGGTAAAGATACCGAAAAAGACAAAGAAATTGAGGACATCGGTGTCACAACTTCAATTGTTCTGTAGATTGGTAAAGATTTATTATATTAGGTTGCTACAGATGAAATGGCCGATTTAGTAGTAAATTTTTAAACAGCTGTAACTTTTTATAAAGACAATTTATTTAATCAAAATGGGTACCAATAGATGCAACACACTTTTCCCAACGAGATACAAGTACATTTATTCCAGTTCTGTAGAAGTCCGAGTTTCTGGTTCGAAGGAACTCGTCGAAGGCATTTTTGACAGCAGCTTCATTATTAAATCTCTTTCCTGTCAAAAAGTGATCCAAATGTTTAAAGAAATGATAATCTGTTGGTAAGAAATCTGGTGAATATGGAGGGTGAGGAAGAGTCTCATAGCACAACTCGTTTAATTTTTAGTACCGTTGTTCTCGATACATGAAGTCGTGCGTTATCATGAAGCAGTATCACTCCATCTCTATTGACAAGCTTAGGTCGTTGGACTGTCGATTTCTGATGCATTTCATCCAGTTGAGCACAGTATTTCTCAGCATTGATGGTTTCGCCAGGTTGCAGGAACGAATAGTGGATAACTCCAGCTACAGACCACCAAACAGTTACCATTATTTTTTTTGGATGAAGGCTTGGTTTCGGCATGTGTCTTGGCGCTTCATCGGCATTTATCCATTGGGCCGATCGGCGACGAAAATCCACTTTTCATCGCAGGTCACAAGTCAGTGCAAGAACGGTTCCTTTTTGTTGCGGGAGAGAAGAGAACTTGAAATCTCCATTCGACACGTCATGTTTTGCTTGGTAAGATTATGTGGAACCCATTTGTCAAGCTTTTTCACTTTTCCAAGTTGTTGCAAGTGGCGGCAAACTGTCAAATGTGAACGCCTAATTTCTCGGCAAGATCCCTTATGGTTTGGCGGGTATCAGACTCCACTAATGCACGCAGCTCGTCGTTATCGATCGATAATCCTAGGTGTTCACGTGGCTCATTTTCAAGGTCCATATCTCCGGATCGAAATTTTTCGAACCACCGCCGAGTGGTTCGTTCGCTAACTGTATCAGGCCCAAGTGCACTGTTGATATTCCTCGCTGCTTCCCTTACGTTGTGCTCCAATTTAAATTCGTATAGTAAAAGTAGCCGTTTTTGATTCACTTCCATGTTCAATTTCTCTTTTTGTTTTTACGATCACTATGAAGTGCAAAACAGAAATGACTCCATAAACCAAGGTAGCAGTATTTATACTTCAATATGTCATACACAGTATGTCGGAAAAGTTCCCGAACTTATTTTGTAGCGCTTGTACGAGTGGCGCCACCTCTTGGACGACACCGGTACTATGTTGCTACATCCCTCTGGAGTGTCTGAGAATTTTTTCACCAGTATCCGTTCATTAGTTGCCAAAATAGACGTGCTTGAGTGAACGTGTGTTTAGTACCCCGGTGCAAGCTCTACGATGGATGAGAAATTTGAACATCGTGGCGCAATTAAATTCTGCTATAAACTTAAAAAAACTTTCGCGGAAACGAAAGAAATGATCGATTCAGCTTACAGTGAAGGTGTAGTGTCGCGTACAACTGTTTACACGTGGTTCAGTCGGTTCAAGAAGGGTAGAGAGTCGTTAGAAGATGACGAGAGAAGCGGCCGGCCGTCAACAGCTGTTACCGACGAAAACGAGGCTCGCGTGCGCGCGCTACTGAAGCAGGATTGCCACATGTCTCTCAGAATGTTGGCAGACGAACTGAATATGAGCAAGGATAGCGTGGCGTTTATTTTGAAAGAAAAAATAAACCACAGGAAGGTCTGCTCTCGATTTATTCCGCACTTTGTCACACCAGAGCAGAAAGAAACTCGCATCCAATGTTGTCAAGATTTTATCAAGACTTGCGACACGACTCCGGGCTTTCTAACCTCAATTGTGACTGGAGACGAGACATGGTGCTTTCAATACGATCCTTCCACGAAGCGCCAGTCATCCGCTTGGCTCAGTCCGGGCCGTGCGAGGCCTCAAAAAGTGCGCCAACAAAAATCACGGGTAAAGACGATGCTCATCGCTTACTTCGACTTCAAAGGCCTGATACACAAAGAATTTGTGCCCCCAAACACCACCGTGAATGCTGCGTATTACGTAGAGGTGTTAAAACGTCTGAAGCGCCGGATTAATCGCATCAGGCTCGAGTACAAGGAACCGGGATAGTGGAGTTTGCTAGATGACAATGCACCTGCTCATTCTTCGAACATTGTGAAGCGTTATCTCGCCGAAAATCAGATCCTACGCATCAATCACGCCCCATACTCGCCAGATCTGGCTCCAGCCGACTTTTTCCTATTTCCCAAGCTAAAAATGGCCTTGAAAGGACGATTTTTTAAAGATGTACCGAGCATTCAAGCGGCTTGCACCGAGCGTCTCACAGCGATAACTTCAGAGGAGTACCAGAGAGCCTTCGAATCACTCATGGAGCGCTCAAATGAGTGTATATCTAGGGAAGGGGACTATGTTGAAAGTTAACTGGAATAAATTTCTTTAGATGTAATTTTCGATTTGTTATTTCATAAGTTCGGGAACTTTTCCGAAATACTGTGTATTATTTGCGCTGCCTTGTGCCAACATAATACACTAAAATTGCAGCCAACTTCATGTCATTGCTTAATCGGCCATTTCATCTGCAGCAACCTAATATAAAGGGTATCGCTTTGTAATGAACAATTATTATAACTCTCCAGAACCTTATGATATACTTTAAAACAAACTCACCGATGCTTATGGAACTATAAAAACAAATCGAAAATGTCTACCGAAAAATTTTTCAAAAATAAAATTAAAAAAAGATGGAGCAGTATGTTGGTAGAAAGAAGGTATTATAGCTATGAAATGGAAAGATAAAGAAGATGTTCCTCTCATAAGTACATGTCATGATGTTTCCTTCAAAGAAATAACACCTAAGTATGGTCCAAAAAAATTGTAACCAAGCATGGTTGTTGACTATAATTACACCATGGAAGAGGTCGATAAAGCATACCAAGAAATGATCTCGTATACTCTAATACGAAAACAACAGAAAAAATACTACAAAAAACTTTTTCGACATTTTATGGATAAATGTTTGTTCAACGCTTATGCACTATTTAAGAAGTATATCTGCAAAAGTACTGAGCACTTATTATTTTTGGTTCAAGTGATAATACAAATGTAACGTCAGGTTGACGTTGCAACCGCGTTTTAAATTAACGCGAACTGCTTTTCGCCTTTATGAGCCTAAGTTCTGAAACTTATGGGCTCAGGACGACGGAGGAGTTGAAGTTGTAAGAATTTTTAGGAATAGAAATGAAATTCGAGACTGGACAACCGTATAGGCCAATGTTGGCCTATATGCTGTCCTGGAAAGGACCTACTAAGTGTCTTTCTTTGGATAGAGATATTTAGCCGATTCTGTCTAATACTATCTCTTTGGAAATGAAAGAAAAAAATACACAGTCTTTGATAAACTTACTTTTTATTGAATGTGAGATGCAAAGAATAAGAACGATCTCTCTCTCTTTCTCTCTCTCTTTTGTTGCGGCTGCCTTCTCGTCGTCTTCTGCTCCCTGTGGTCTCTTCTTGAGGTCTGCTCGTAGTGGATGGTCCGTTTTAATGTTTGTGTAATACATGGATCCTTAGTAATGCTTGTGTAGTACGTGGGTCCTCGAGTGCTGCCTGAGGTCCGCTGCTTGGTGATCATTTTGTGCCGTATTTAAATGTGTTGGAGAAGCTACTCAGCAAATTCCTTCTTTGACCGGGAAAGTCGGGGAGAGACCGACTTTTTCAGGCCCCCTCTTCCTGGCGGGCTTCTCGGTTAGAGGGAGTGAGAATTAGAGAGAAAGATGATCGATTTTTGCGGAATTTTTACATAGGTTTATTATTTACTATTTACAATAAAATTATGTTAATTTAAGTTGTACAATCGTGTTCTATACAAAATTTAACGCATTTTATAAAACGAATGAAGTTTTTTTTTGTCGCATTTTAAGTGATTAATTTATATAGTGATTTTTACATAAAAATGATTATTTAGATACTAAAAAAAAAAGATTGCTATTATGGATACGAATGATATCCTTAGATTAGTAAGATAATAGCTTAAATAATTATTTTTAATTTAATTTACAATTATTCGTTGAAGACTGTTGGAGGAGTACTTGTTTGACTATCCTTATTTTCAAAAAGTATTAAGTAAATATTTGTTAGTATGATTGTAAATTTATATTGAAATTTCTACTATTAATAATCATCTTGATTACAAAATGTTATTATTATTGCCATTTCTTTTTGTACAGTTTTGTTTATTAAATAAAATAATGTAGCTGGTCGCGGACTATTATTCTATTCTAGTGAAATAGTAATAATTAGGATCGTTGAATTGTCGCTGAAATTAAAAATTATCTAGAGGACTTAATAACAGTTGGCCTATTGCAGTTAATTCAAATTAATTATTTCTTTTAATTTATTTAATTAATTACTTATTTTTATTTAGTTAATTAATTACTTATTTTTATTTAGTTAATTATAAAAAAAAATTATTTGGAGTGTATTACAAGAATTCATGACATTCCAGATGATTGCGCGATGTTCTAACTTACGCTATAAGAAAGACTACCTTGCATAAATTTGTATGTCGAATATCAATGAAATTTGTATTGACTGACTTAGCGATTTAGTTATTTCCTCACTTAGAAGGAAGAATTTTATTTTATTATGACGTGTGCGATCGTCTGTAAAAATTGCATCGTAGTAAAACTGAGTTTAACGAGAGCGGCTATTCAACTGTCGATTTAAGCTTAGGTTGAGTTTCGCAATGGTCTACGTCAGTGAAGAGTGCGTCGAGTAGGTTGTGGAGGGAATTATTGTGTTAGGAAAGAACTTCTCGACTGACAAAACACAAAAAAAAAACGGAGGTCATGCACCGACATTAGACAAATAACGCATAAACATTCGAAAAATCTTCCTGTAAAAGTAGAAAATTGTGGTCGTAAGAGAATCGAACGGAGGTTGTATGGAGATACTACTCCTGCAAGATTGATAGAAAGATATTTTCCAAAATTAATACCTGCTAGTAATCAAAAAGTCAATCTAACTAAAAAATGCTATGTTTGCTGTTCTAAAATAGATGGTGATAAAAAAGTCCGAAAAGAAACTCGTTTTTATTGCAAAGAATGTGATGTAACTTTATGTGCAGTTCCTTGTTATGAAATATTTAATACAAAAGATAATTTTTGAATTTAAATAATACAACTAGAAATAGACTAAAACTTAGAAAAATAAATAAAAAATCAAAAAAAGTTAAATAAAAAAAAAAATTAAAAAAAGTTAAAAATAAGAAAAAAAAAAGAAAAAAACAAGGATGTAAAATCGAACTAAGAATCCTCCACGTGGCACATCCTGAGGAAACTGTTATTGACAGAAGTAGCTAATCTTAGTTGTATATATACGAGGGCGGTTCAATAAGTACCCGTGTTATAAATGAAGACACCATTTTTTCAAAAAATTTTTTTTATTTTTTAACATAGTCCCCTTTTAAAAAGATACACTTCTCCCAAGGTTCCTGCCATTTTTTTAACCCCTTCAAAAAATAGGATTTGTTGAACTCTCCAAAATACGCCTCTGTCTCGGCGATGACTTCCTCGTTTGAGCTAAATTTTTTTCCCGCGACTCCTTCATGTTAGGGAACAAGAAAAAGTCGCATGAAGCCAGATCGGGTGAATACGGGGGGTGCGGCAGCAATTTATAACGCAATTCATGCAGTTTGGCGGTGACAACTCCGGATGAATGTGCTGGTGCGTTATCATGGTGAAACAGCACCTTCTTTTTCATCAAATGCGGCCGTGTCTCCTTCAATTTTTTGTCAAAGCGGTCCAATTACTCACTGTACTATTGTCCAGTTATCGTTCTTCCTTTTACTAGAAAATCCATGAGGATGACGCCGTTCGCATCCCAAAAAATCGTCGCCATGAACTTTCCAGCCGATGGGACCGTCTTCTCCTTCTTTGAAGCAGATTCACCGAGAGAAATCCATTGTTTTAATTGTTGCTTAGTTTCTGGTGTGTAATGATGAGTCCAGGTTTCATCAACGGTGACAACTCGACGCAAAAACTCCTTCAGATCTCGCTTAAATTGCTCCAAACACTGCTTCGAAGTTAACAGTCGCATCCGCTTGTTGTCCACCGTGAGCAATCGCGGCACCCATTGGGCCGACAATTTTTCCATCGCCAACTTATTATGTAAAATATTAATTGTCGTTCCGGTCGACACACCTACGGCCTTTGCTATTTCGCGCACTTTCGTTCGTCGATCAGCGAGAATCATGTCGTAGACTTTTTGAATGATTTCCTCGGTAACCACGTCTGCCAAGCGTCCTGGTCGCTCCTCATCAAAAACGGATGTTCGCCCACGTTTAAATTCGTTGAACCAATATCTAACTGTGGTCATAGGTGACGAAGTGTTCCCATAAACAGCATCCAACTTTGCTTTTATCTTCTCGCATTTTTTTCCATTCAAAAACTAAACGCGAATTACCGAACGATACTTCTCTTTTTCCATCTTAGCGAAAATCACAAAACACGTCTTACTCGAATGGCTGTCAAATCCAAACTAACCTATCAATCAGTCTGAAATTTGTTTTATCGTCGTTTGATAGATGGCAACACACGATGATAATACCAACTTCACTCAGGAACGCCCTCTGTCGTCAAACACGGGTACTTATTGAACCGCCCTCGTAAACGGTGACAATAGTATTTACAAATACATAAATAAGTACTGTATTGTATCCGGAATTTAGATTTCAAGTCGATTTAAGTAATATTTTTGAAAATCGAGCATGTTTGTCTGCCATGTTAGTTTCGCTATTTTGAATTAAGTTCAAACAACGGATTCGTTTTCAGTGACCCCGATAACCCCCCAAGTAAGACTTTTCAAGCCGATTCGAACGATATTTTTGAAAATCGAGTATACATGTCCACCATATTGGAACCGCGATTTTGAATTCAGAAATTCGAACAGTGGATTCGTTTTTAGCGACTCCGAAAACCCTTGAGTAAGACTTTTCAAGCCGATTCGAACAATATTTTCGAAAATCGAATATACAAGTCCGCAATATTGGATCCGCCATTTTGAATTTCGAAATGCTAACAGCGGATTCGTTTTTAGCGACTCCGAGAACCCCCGTGTAAGACTTTTCTAGTCGATTTGATTAACTTTTGAGCAATATTTCATACTTTACCAATCGTTTTAAATCTCTGAAATTTTCATGAATTTTCACCATTTTCAAACTAAAATTTGGAAAAGAAAATTAAAATATTCCATATTCAAACTGAATTTATTCAAAAGCCATATCCTCAAGCTTTCATTTGTGGGGTTCAGAGTCTCATAAAAGTTAATACATCCAAAGTTATTAAAAATGAAAGGTCGAGTATACTCGTCCTTCGGCATACGGTAACTACCTCGAAAAGACGCGTATACTCGTCCTTCGGCATACGGTAACTACCTCGAAAAGACGAGTATACTCGTCCTTCGGCGCAGGGGGGTTAATAATGGCTATTCATTCTACTCAAAGTTATGAGTGACCTGGATTTAACAATAGGTTAGGAATATAAGATTTTCATAGACTTATAGCAATTGAGTGAAGGAGTAAGAGCGGCATTCGCTAAATTCAGTAAAAGAGGCCAGATCTGCACAGAAAGAGAATAATGCAACCGTAATGAATGATTTCTTCGAAGTAGAAGGCTTGCTTTATGGTCCTGGCATCGCAGATTAAGTTTGGGTAACTATACATTGCTTTCAACTCTACTTTACAAGGACGAAAACTTTAATCGCATTTTGTTCAAAATATGTTTTTTTCCGCGCTGTTAAATATGACTTAAATAATTAAGCCATTAAGTTGAAATTTTGCACAGATATTCTTTAATGTATTGGCCTTTGGATACACCTAAAAGTTTATATTATTACTAAAAATATTGTTTATATCAATTTGTTTATAAAAGAAGTGTAATTTTTTTCTTTTTGTCTTCAAATCTTCATATTTTCTTTTTGCGTTAAAAACAGGTACATACAAAACGAAATAACTTATTTTAATGAAAAACTTCTGATTGGTTGATTTCAGATGACTATAAGGGGTTGGGCATTCCACAGCGCAAATTGAAGGAGCCAAGTTTGAGTAGCTGTAGTATTGCCACTTTGTTTTTTTTCTTCCTTATAGAAAAATTTGTGTGCATACGTTAGAACATTAATGATAATGTGTAATTTCATTCAATGTAATAAATACTCATTTTTTTTGTAAAAAATTATTGAAAATCCTTTTGTCTGAAGGGTTTCACCTCCCTTCCTTAAAGGGGAAGATACACTTGGAGCGTCAAAAAAAGCGTTTTTTCGGGAATTTTTTTGGCGAAGTATTCAAATAAATTAAAACAAATTTTTTTCTATATGAAAAAAAAATATTTTAACTATATCACAATTTTATGATAAAATATTAGGAAACATACAAGATATAGTACATTTGCAGAGGGTCCACAAAAAAACCGTTTTGTGATGATCATCACTGCTCATGACTAGATTATCTGAAATAAAAAAAAAAGGGGGAATCATTAGATAATTGTATAATGCTCTAGTTGAATGAAGGGTTTTAAAAAATTTCCATTTTTCATAGAATGGCGGAATTTGAAAGTCAAAATTTTGTTTTTGACTACAATTCTGCTCACATTTTCGGCTTTAAAAAAAAAAAAAATATTCATTGCGCAAAAAATCCTTCGTTCAAATAAGGGATTTATATATAGAAAAAGTGTACAAAATTTCAAGTCGATAAGTTAAGCCGTTATAGAGCTACAGTGATCACCGATTTCGAAACATGGTTTCGAGAAAAACGCGTTTAAAGTTTTGAGAACGATTTACATACAGATAAAAATGTTTTTTTTTTGCTAAACTACAATAAATCGTCTTTTCCAGCACCATAAAATGTTCCTTCCTTTTCTTTATTGGCGGCCTGAGTAGCAATTTTACGACATCGGCGAGCTATTCTTGCTTCCCGAGTGCTGTTCAATGAATGACGGTTAGCTCAGCCAATTCGATTGCAATCTTCCAGCTTCGCAGATTCGTGTGCGTGCGGTCTCAATTTAATTCCCATCGCGTCGAAAATGGATAATAGCCCTCGTGTATGCTCATTGAATGAGCAGGTAGCGACATAGGCGGTTATGCTGACAATACAGTCTGTCAAGTAAGAGCGTGGTCGTGTTAATTTATAAAAAAATTTATTTGATGAAACTTTCATATTAATATATATACATTGTACACATTACAAACAATGATGCAATTCGGTCAATAATGTGTCCAGTCACCACCGGCGTCGATAATTGCCTGGCATCTCCGAGGCATGCTTTCTACTAATTTGACGGCGTATTCTAGTGGCAAAGATCTCCAGATCCGACGAATTTTGTAAGACAACTGCTTCAAAGTGTATGTGCGTCTTCCACGAAGCTTCCGTTTAATATATGCCCACACATTTTCAATAGGGTTTGCATCGGGCGACTGCGACGGCCAATCCAATGTAACGATGCCAGATTGAGTCTTCCACTGAGTACAGAGCTTGCTGCGGTGTTTAGGATCGTTGTCCTCCTGCAGAATCCAATCTTCATTTTTTGTGATGAACCATCGTTTGGCAGATGGCAGTAAAGCCTTTTTGTAGATTTTTATCATTTTCTCGGCATTTAGGTTGTCAGTAAAGAGGTGCAAAGTGCCGAATACCTGCTTTGAGAAGCAGCCCCAAAGATGCACCTTTATTCCATGTTTTACGGTCCGCTGAACAAGCCTATTGGTGGAAGTTGACCAGGCTCGCGTGAGAACAGAACGTGCCCATATAGAACATTTATCAGTAAAAATGACATTTTTAAAATCTCTATTAATATTCTCATGCGCCCAAGCGAGTCGCTTTGTCACATGTTTTTCAGTCAACAGAGGCTTCTTCATTGTGTTGCGCCATTTCAGATGATGAGTACGAAGATAGGTTCGGATAGTTTCGTAGAATATATCTAAACCTTTTGCCATTAATTTTGCTTGTCCTTGCCGCAGTGTTAAAGCAGGATTCCGCGAAAACAGATTCACTATTCTTTTTTCATCTTTTTTGTTCACTTTTCCTATCGAGCCACGTTCTGGTAAATCATCGACATTTTTAGCCACTTTATATCGCTGTATCCACTTCTGTACAAATTCCTTCGACTTTCTAATATATTTAGCAGCCGCTGATTGCGACATTTTGGGACCTTTCGGGTGGATGCAAAGGAACACAGCCTCGTAGCGCGACGCGTACTTAGCACTCATGGCGTTTAACGTGATTCTCTTTGAAAAGATCAACGACAACTGAATCTTTGTTGACAATGCATTAAGGACAAAGCTTTCCTCTATCGGTTTGCGAAAGAATTAGAGCAAAATCTTTTATTACCTGTCGGTGAAGTCGACCACGCTCTTACTTGACAGACTGTAGTTAGGCCCTCAGGTAACGTTTTCGGCATGATCTTCCAACCGCTTTGATTAAAGCTTTCGTTGCTATTCTGCGTAAATCCTCCAATGCATCTTTGCAATAATTCGTCGCTTGTAAGACTTACGTAAATCGGTTTTATGACATTTAAAACTTCTTTTGGCAAGGCAGCATAATCGTATTTTAAACACGCGAGTTATTCTTTATTCTTCGCCTTTTGATATTTGCACCATGAGTCAGCACCTGGTGGACACTTTTCATGCTGCGGCTTCTCATCGGTTGAAATTTTGTGATAAAACGTAGCCCAAATAGCATTTTTCATTTTCTCAACCGAATCACAGTTATCACGAATAGCCTTGCCAAAATACTCAGACTGTTGACCATTGACCTTTATTGTGACCTATATATATATATATATATAAGTTACATCAAAGGCCTTTGTAATTCCTCAGGTAGTCGAGCGCGAAACTACCGCTACTTGCCTACTATCATGGAGATAGCTCCGTTTAAACTTCTATATCTCCGTAAATAACAGTCGGTTTTTTCTAAAATTTTCACAGAATATTTTTGAAATGCGCTACTTTTATGCGAAAATTATTTTTTAAAATGCGAAAAAGGAAATCGATTTTTCAAAATTGTAAGTGTATCTACCTCCTTAAAATTCGCGTTGGGGTGGGAAGAAACAAGCGTAGCCATGTGACACACACATCGCTGCATATCGGTCTATGGTTAAAAATCGTAAACTCTGCCCATATTTGTTGCGTGCGTGCGTGTGCGTGTGCGTATGCATGTGTGTATCTGCCTAAAAATGAGAAAATAAAAGAAATTTTTTAGTTTATTCCGTTGATTTCACAGTTATCCGCTTGATTTATTATTTAATTTATTTTATTAAAATTTTCTTTTGATTGATTTATAATAAACATATAATCGTAATGTTTAAATAATTTTGTCCTAATAGTCGTAAAAATTTCTTGATTTTTTCTCCCACGACAAATAAATTGATGTTTTATACGTGATGCAAAAGAAAATTGATTTAAAATTTATTTATTCGATGATCACGCACTATGTTTTTCCCACCCTGTAAACGCGGAAATCCGTAAAATTACCGTGACTCTACACTCGCTTACTAAGTTTAAAAAAAAGAATTAAATTTAATTAGAAAAAAAAATTTTTTCTATTATAATCTTGGAGTTGAATCTGGATCTTGGATCTTGGATCTTGAATCTATCTTCTCTCTTGTTCAGTCTTTGGTCGATGTTATTGTTTTTGTCCTTGTACTAACTTTCAAATTTAAATTCTCATTGACAACGTATTTATAATAATATAATTTATTTTCTTGGTGTTAGAATTTTGTGAATCTTGATGTTGTCGAAAATTTTCTTTTTAAATCTTATTAAATTTTAAATCAAAATATGTATATGTATGTGACAAAATATAACACATCGTTCAATAAGTCCCGAGACTAACAACGAAAACAACATTTTTCTTCAAAAATCATTTTTATTTATCAATATAATCTCCTTTTAGAGTAATACAATCTTTCCAACGCCTTTCCAACATTTCTATACCATGTTTATAGAAGGATTTATCCTTTGCTTCAAAATAGGCTTCAGTTTCGGCAATGACCTCCTCATTCGAGCCAAATTTTTTTCCCTGGAGCATTTTTTTTAGATCAGCAAAGAGCCAGTAGTCGCTAGGGGCTAAATCTGGCGAATACGGGGGGTGGGAAAGCAAATCAAAGCCCAATTCGTTCAATTTTGCCATTGTTTTCATGGACTTGTGGCATGGTGCATTGTCTTGGTGAAAAAGGATTTTTTTCTTCTTCATGTGCGGTCGTTTTGCTGCGATCTCCTCCTTCGAACGTACCAACTAGTCAATATAATAATCACTGTTGATCGATTTACCTTTTTCCAGGTAGTCAATGAAAATCACGCCATGTGTATCCCAAAAAACAGACGCCATGACTTTGCCAGCAGACTGCTGCGTTTTTGGACGCTTTGGGCGGCTTTCGCCAGCCATGCGCCACTCAGATGATTGCCGATTCGACTCCGGAGTGAAATGATGTATCCATGTTTTATCCATAATCACGTATCGACGCAGGAAATCCTTTCAATTGCGAGTAAATAGCGATAAACAGCTCTCTGAATCGTCGACTCGTTGCTGTTTTTGTTCAACTGAAAGCAATCGCGGCACCCACTTGGAAAAAACCTTTTTCATGCTCAATTTTTCATGAAGGATTGTAAATACGCTTCCAGATGATATCTGTGTCATTTCTGCAATCTCACGGACCTTCACTTTGCGATTTTTCATTACAATTTTTAACACTTTACTCACATTTTCCTGTGTAACGGCTTCCAATGGCCTACCCGAACGTTCCGCATCGTTTGTGTCCGTACGACCACGTTTAAACTCAGCGTACCAACGACAAATCGTTGGTTTGAATGGAGAGGAGTCCGGGTAATGTTTAAGCCATTGCTGGGCTTCTACGGTATTTTTACCCATTAAAAAACAATGTTTTATCAACACGCGAAACTCGCTTTTTTCCATTTTTCAAACAAATTACAAAGTGACTTTACTCTAACCTCGATAACTCTGCTGTCTGTGATCGGATCAACTTGAAATTTTTACACGTTTTATGTAAAGGTTCGCACTCTATGGAAACGTGGCCAGTTTGGTACTACTAGCACCATCTCTGGGTTAGTCTCAGGACTTATTAAACGATGTGTTAATATAATACTGTGATCAAAAAGTAAGGTGAATTTGTTTATAAAATGTAAATTCTTTATTTATTCTTCCAAATCAATTTCATCCCCTTCAAAGTAATCCCCGTCCGATAAAACGCACTTTTGCCAACGCTTTTTCCAGTCCTCGAAACAGTCGGAATAGTCTTTTTCCAGCATAGCTTTCAAGACCTTCTTCAATTCGGTTTCTATCTCCTCAATCGTCTCAAAACGGCGTCCCCGCATTGGCCTTTTGAGTTTGCTAAATAGCCAGAAGTCGCACGAAGCCAAATCAGGCGAATACGGTGGTTGCGGAACTATATGAGTCGAGTTTTTAGCAAAAAAGTCGCGAAGAACTAATGCAGTATGACATGGTGCATTATCGTGATAAAGGAACCATGAGTTGTTCGCTCATAATTCCGGCCGTTTCAGACAAATAGCTTCACGCAATCGACGCATAAAGCTTAAATAATATTTTTTGTTGACAGTTTGGCCCGGCGGAAGGAATTCATAGTGCACCACACCACGCTAATCAAAGAAAACTGTCAACATGACCTTGATTTTTGATCGACTTTGCCGTGATCTTTTCGGTCTTGCTTAACTTTTTGCACGATAATCGCTGGATTGGTCGATGGTTTCAGAGTCGTATGCGTAAATCCAAGTCTCGTCTCCAGTAATGATGCATTTCAAGTGGTCCTGATAGTCAGACAGCAAAGTTTCACACACATCAACGCGACGCTTTTTTTCCAAAAAATTGAGCGATTTTGGCACCAATCGAGACTTGACGCGTTTGAGACACAAAACATCCTTCAAAATGGTTTGGGCTGAGCCAAATGATATTCCAACAGTATCAGCGAGGTCTCTAATTGTCAATCGACGATTTTTAAGCACCAAATCTTTGATTTTTTGGACGTGGCCCTCGCTGGTAGACGTTGATGGTCGTCTAGAGCGCGGTTCGTCTTTAACGTGTTCTTGGCCCGCTTTGAACTCGTTGTACCACTTATAAACGTTTTCTTGTGCCATTGTTTGATCACCAAAGGCCTTCCGCAACATTTTCAACGTGTCCGCACAAGAATATTCGTTCCGCCAACAAAATTTGATGCAAGTTCTTTGCTCAACAAAATCACCCATTGTAAAAATCGAAAAATTCACTTTTGGTTGTTTACAAAAACACCTGTAACTCAGAGATAATTAAACCTTTTGACAAACAGACGCTTGGCAAATGTTATAGACAGTCCTATCAACCTAGGAAAAAAAATTTACCTGCCTTCCTAATGCCCGGGAGTTTTAAATGACAATTTCACCTTACTTTTTGTTCACAGTAGTATATATGTACTGATACATGCAATATGAATAATTTATATCATAAATAATAGATAACAAATAGTATGTGAATGAAAAAATGGTATGTTGGCACCTAGGTGTTGGTCTGATGAAAAATATAAATTTAGAATATTTTAAAATAATTGTTTGTTGAGGCCTCAAAACATACAATAATTTCAATTCAAGTTGATTAAGAATATTCAAAAATTAATTCCAAAATTTATATAAAAATTTACAAATTGCTGCTACCTTATTGTAAATTATACACTCATCCATCGTAGAGCTTGCACTGGGGTACTAAACACACGTTCACTCAAGCACGTCTATCTCGGCAACTAATGAACGGATACTGGTGAAAAAATTCTCAGACACTTCAGAGGGATGTAGCAACATAGAACCGGTATTGTCCAAGAGATCGCGCCACTCGTACAAGCGCTACAAAATAAGTTCGGGAACTTTTCTGTCATACTGTGTATTATTCAATTTTCATATATGTATTCATGGGAAGGTTAACGTTCGTAATAACAAATTTTCGGTTTTCTCTCTCACGCACACAAAACTTACTCTCAGACGTCCCAGTTTTTAAAGTTTTTATAATTGAATAAAAACAACTCTAATTGTTCAACAAGAAAAAAAAGTTTCTACAAAAAAAATTAATTTAATTTGGAACTTGTTTGTCACATCTCTAAAACTTAGTTAAAATAAATTTTTAAATCAAATATTCGTTACAGTGAATTTCTTGTATCGGTATCGTTTCAAACGCAAAATGTGAAAATTTGATATTTTTCAAATAATTATTATTTGCTAAATACACTCGCTTTTATTATTTTCCTAAAGTTGAAGATGTGAAGAAAAAATTAAGTTCATATAAAAAATTAAATACAAAGTTTAAAAATTATTTTTCAAAACACGATGTACGAGGTCTGGCTATTAAATAACGAGACTGGTTACGAAAAAGGGTTTTATTATAAAAATTATTCTACATTCGAATGCTCCCCTTCAATATACTCCCCTTCCCTCGCCACACACCTTTCCATACGTTTTTTCCATTGATTGAAACAGTGCTGGAAGTCTTCTTTGGTGAGGGCCTTTAGGAGCTCTGCCGTTTTTTGCTTTACCGCTTCCATCGACTCAAATCGGGTCCCTTTCAAAGCAGATTTTATCTTTGGAAACAAAAAAAAGTCGCACAGTGCAAAATCTGGCGAGTACGGCGCGTGTTCGAGCACTGGAGTGCGCTTACCGGCCAAATACTGCTTCACAGATAGCGCGTTATGGGCAGGTGCGTTGTCCTGGTGCAAAATCCACGAGTTGTTCTTCCACAACTTGGGCCGTTTCTTACGAACTCGTTCTCGCAATGTTGCCAAAACTGACAAATAGTAAGTTTGGTTGACAGTCTGACCCTTTGGAACCCATTTAGTCATCACGATACCGTTAATGTCGAAAAAAACGATTAACATTGCCTCGAATTTTGATTTGGACATCCTTGCTTTTTTGATTCTAAGCGATTCAGGTGTCTTCCAATGCATCGATTGACGCTTTGTTTTAACATCGTATTGAAAAATCCACGTTTCGTCGCAAGTAATAACGTTTTTCATCAGTCCGGAATCTTTTCTTAACCTTTCAAGGCAATCTGAGCAGACCTGTTGACGCAAGAGCTTTTGGTCAGGAGTCAGGTTTTTTGGCACCAACTTCGCACAGACTTTTGTCATGTGTAATTCCTCGTGTAAAATTTGTCTAACCGTTTCTTTATCGGCGTTTACAGCCTCGGCAATCATCCGGATGCTCATTCGACGATCTGCACGCACAATTTGGTTGATTTTGGTCACTGTTTCCGGAGTTGAAACAGTGACAGGGCGACCTGGGCGTTGGTCATCTTCAGTGCTAACTCGGCCCTCACTGAAGCGCTTACACCACTTAAAAACACGCGCACGAGATAGAAAATTGTCCCCATAGGCCTCTTGCAACAATTTACAGCACTCAGTCGGAGTTTTTTTCAATTTTAACTTAACGAGAAATTTGAGATTCATACGTTGCTCCTGTTTTTTGTCACACATGGTTTTCGGCACGAGAAAAAAACACGTTCGTTTCAAACTGCTACTGCACAAATACAATAATAGTGACGAGAACGTGTTTTGGTACGTGCATAGACAATATATCTAGATACCCAACGCACTACTCGTTTTTTTCCCCACCCCTCTACGGCGCCCTGTAGGCGCGCTGTCTCGTTATTTAATAGCCAGACCTCGTATATGCAATCACTTGAGTTTATAAATTTATAAGAAAAGTTTTTGAAGTACTTTTTTGTTTTTTTTCTTTTTTTTTTTTTATTCTTTAAAGTTTTTATTTAATTTTTGCCTTTCTCTACGCTGGTCATGTCGAAATTTTCGTTTCCCGTTTTGACCCACATTACGGCGCTATTTTTGTGACATACCCATAAGTACTCGCATTAGTGGAAAAAATTGCAGGTTGTTGCATTGGGCACCTGGCGAGTGTTATTGTTTTATTTATTATTAATTTATTATGATTAAGAAATCTTTAGAAGGAGTTCCACGGAAGTTTTACGGACAGGTCCGCGGTCATCCAACAAAAGGAGAAGGCGAGAAATTACAAAAAGAAAGATATTGAAAAATTAATTAAATACTTTCAATTTCTTCGATTATAGCGCTTGAGTAACAAAACTAAACTTTACAAAAAAAAGAAGAAAATCGTACAATATCGGCCCGAAAATCGCAAATCTCTCCCGCATGCCCACACTCACTTACTCTCATCACGCAAAAAGGACAACAAACAAAATTTACTTTAATTAATCTATTCTTTTTACTACTTCGCTTCTCGGTCATCGATGAATGATAAAAAGAAAAATAAATTAAAATAAAAATATCTAATTCATTCTAAAAAGAAACTGCATGCTATAACTTGCACTGAAAGATAGAGAGAGAAAAGACAGAGTCGACGAAACTTTTGTCCGAAACATTTTCTGTTATCTTACTTGATTCACGAGATATTAACCCGAGAAAATTCAAATGTATCACACTGTATATTTGATGTTATTTTTATCTATTACTTAAATATTGTATTATATTATTCAATTAATTATTATTTATTTTTTCTTGAATTTATTTTTATTATTATTTTATTTTATTTAAAAACAAATATATATATATATATATATATATATATATATATATATATATATATATAGATATATATACATAACACATCGTTCAATAAGTCCCAAGACTAACCCAGAGATGGTGCGAGTAGTACCAAACTGGCCACGTTTCCATAGAGTGCGAACCTTTACACGAAACGTGTAAAAATTTTACGTCGATTGGATCACCGACAGCAGAGTTATCGAGGTTAGAGTAAAGTCACTTTGTAATTTGTTTGAAAAATGGAACGATTTGTCGTTGGTATGCTGAGTTTAAACGTGGTCGTACGGACACAAACGATGCGGAACGTTCGGGTAGGCCATTGGAAGCCGTTACACAGAAAAATGTGAGTGAAGTGTTAAAAATTGTAATGAAAAATCGCAAAGTGAAGGTCCGTGAGATTGCAGAAATGACACAGATATCATCTGAAGCGTATTTACAATCCTTCATAAAAAATTGAGCATGAAAAAGTTTTTTTCTAAGTGGGTATCGCGATTGCTTTCAGTGGAACAAAAACAGCAACGAGTCGACGATTCAAAGAGCTGTTTATCGCTATTTACTCGCAATAAAAAGGATTTCCTGCGTCGATGCGTGACCAGGGATGAAACATGGATACATCATTTCACTCTGGAGTCGAATTGGCAATCATCTGAGTGGCGCATGGCTGGCGAAAGCCGCCTAAAGCGTCCAAAAACGCAGCAGTCTGCTGGCAAAGTGATGGCGTCTTTATTTTGGGATACACGTGGCGTGATTTTCATTGACTACCTGGAAAAAGGTAAATTGATCAAGAGTGATTATTATATTGACTTGTTGGTACGTTTGAAGGAGGAGATCGCAGCAAAACGACCGCACATGAAGAAGAAAAAAATCCTTTTTCACCAAGACAATGCACCATGCCACAAGTCCATAAACAATGGCAAAATTGAACGAATTGGGCTTTGATTTGCTTCACCACCCCCCGTATTCGCCAGATTTAGCCCAAGCGACTACTGGCTTTTTGCCGATCTCAAGAAAATGCTCCAGGGAAAAAAATTTGGCTCGGATAAGGAGGTCATTGCCGAAACTGAAGCCTATTTTAAAGCAAAGGATAAATCCTTCTATAAACACGGTATAGAAATATTGGAAAGGCGTTAGAAAGATTGTATTATTCTAAAAGGAGATCATATTGATGAATAAAAATGATTTTTGAAAAAAAATGTTGTTTTCGTTGTTAGTCTCGGGACTTATTGAGCGATGTGATATATATATATATATATATATATATATATATATATATATATTGTAACGGGTATATTTGGCAAGCACGTGCAAGATTCTTCCTCGTACGAGCGCACTGTCGTCAGGTCCCGGAATGGGCCTGGCAGGTCGCTGGATCCACCGATGCGGCTGCGGGTGTCAGCGGACGTTAGCCGCCGGTGCTATGACACCCGCGTGCAATGCCGACCCGTCATCAACGCAGGATCTTCCTCAGATCCTGCCTTCTCTCACGTATGAAGGGCCTTACCTAAGGCCCCGCTGCCAGTGTTGCTCCCACCGGGCTCGGCTGCTCAGCTTGTGTGCCAACAACCAGTTGGCACACCCGCGGAGGCGGCAGTATTCGGGATAGGGACGCTAAGGGAAATAAAAAGAAGAGTAATGCACTTGCTGAGTGCTAAAAGCTTATTTAATAAAAAATTGCAACAAAATGATACAAAATATAATAATTATGGCGGAGAGGTCCTTGGCGAGTGAAGAACAATTAGTATTGTCTCACGCGCAATCCTAATTCATGAGGTGTGCACTGTACATACGCACCCTCTTCACTTCGCGCGGCTACACACACACGTGTAGTCTGTGGCTGTCGGGGATAGAGAGAGCAGTTCTCCCTCTATACCAACGAAGTCTATGACATTACGAGTGAGAGCGATTCTCTCACTCGACTATACAGTTTATGATTACGTGAGAGAGCTTGATCCTCTCGCTCAACTGCGTGCTTAATGTTTGTACGGGCGAGAGTGGCTTTCTCTCGCTCGTACAACTATTCTATGGTCGTGTGAGAGAGAAATCGGTTCTCTCACTCGCACTCGCACTATCTATCCGGAGTAGTTTTAACGCGGTCTCGCGCGTATATATCTAACGGTATCTATATGCCTGACACGATCGCACCCGCGTCAGGAAAAATAACATATAATTACTCGCGGACTAACGATAAGTGGCCACTTACTTCTAATAATATCTAAGAGGAATGTCCTATCGGTATCTTGATAGATGTCCGGGAAAAACCTCGGTCACTGCGGAAAACGTTACGAAAAACAAACGTTCGAATGTAACTTCGGAAAAATCGCGTGCGGCACGACAAACGGCTCGGACGAGAAGAAGGATTGAGGGGAGGGCTCCTTCTTCCCCTCTCGCCTATCCTTTTTCCTGCGTAGCGCCATCGATTGCTTGATCGATGGCGCCGCGTTCGTCACGCTGCGGACTCTTGCGCTTTTTCCCGCGTAGCGCTATCGATTCCTTGATCGATAGCCCCGCGATTAATTACGCCACTAACTTTATTTTACCGCATTTATGCGCATATATATGACCTTTATACAGGAGCTTCAAAAAGTCGGACCGGTTGAATAACTTGAAACGTAGACGTTATTCAAAAAAATGGTTCAGGCGAAATTTGTCCGAAATTGCTGTAGCTATCCAACAGCGACCTCGGTCGTGACCTTGACCTTGACCTTCAAAGCCCTTATATGGTCAAGTCCATTTTTTTTATATGGTGACCCCCAATTTTGACACCGGAAATAAAAAGGGCGGACAATTTTACGTCCAGATACGATCTTTATCATTGGACAAATTTGACCTCGGAAGGTCAAGTTAAAGTCAAGCAGTGACCGGCTGGATATCTCAAAAAGTAGTCGTCTCTCAAAAAAGCTGTTTCAGCAAAACGTTGTAGGAAACTGCCTTGGCTGTCCCATGGTAATATCTTGATTTTTAAGGTCATATTGAGGAATAATTTTTTTTGAAGCGTTCGATAAAATGAGGCTTGCATTCATACCAGCTAATTAAGGTAAGGTAGCGTAAAGAAACTGAGAGTTGCGTTCATCCCAGTCAACTAAGGCAAGGCAGTGGGATACCCAGCCAGTAAAGACAAGGCTAGAGTCTACTCCAGCCAGTTAAGGTATGGTGGTATGATGCCCAGTCAGTAAAGGTAAGGCTAGTCTACCCCAGCCAGTTAAGGCAAGATAGTGTGATGCCCAGCCAGTAAGGGCAAGGTAGAGTGAAGATTACGAAGTTAAAGCAATGTTGAATCACTTTAGTCAAATATCAATACATTCTTTTTTATTTTAATAAACGCTCAAAGTTTCCACCCTCGACTGCCTGGCAATGTGCTATGCGGTAGTAAAATGCTACTACAGCTTGAGGAATGATGCCTTCATCAATAGTAACAAATTCGTCCCTTAATTTTTGCTGGAGTTCATCGAGGTTCGCTGGTGATATACCTTATCTATAAGGTAACCCCACAAAAATAATCAAGCGGACTAAGGTCAGGAGATCTGGCTGGCCATTCTATTGCACCCCCTCTGCCTATCGGCCTTCCTGGAAATACTCTATTTAATTAAGCACGCACACCTCGTCCATAATGAGGTGGCGCACCGTCTTGCTGGAACAACGTTTGATCAAAATCATTGCCCACAATTGCGTGAATCGCTGAGATGATTTCATTTTAGAGCATGTTTTCATATTTAATCCCTGTAAGATTTCCATTAATAAAGAAGGGCCCAACAATGCTGTTCATAACGCCAGCCTAGGGTATTTAGTACTACAAGTATCCGACATCCATCTTGGATTTACATCACTCCAGTACCTTAAGTTGTGTCTATTAACATTGTCATTAAGCTCAAAGGTAGCTTTGTCTGAAAATACAATTTGATTCAAAAAATATTCATCAGCAGTTATTCGGGTTACTATCAAGTCAGAAAACTCTACGCGTTTAACTGGATCATGTTCAAGCAATTCATGTACAAGTTTTACCTTGTATGGATAGAACTTCAAATTCTTGTCAAAATATTATGCACTGATTCGACAGTAATATCATATTACTGATGCGATTTCGTAACTGTAGTGTGGCAATCCTTATTGATTAAAAAAGCAGCATCTAGCTGTTTTTCTTCAGTAGCTGCTGCCACGGGATGACCCGATCTAGGAAGATCTTTTACACCCCCACTTAAATTAAAGCACGTAATTCTTCTTTGTACTGTCGATTTGGATATCGGTTTCATTCCTACCCTATAAGTATCGTTGAATAAGATCCGTGCATCTTCAATAGATCTCGTCCTGTCACCGTATCCTTTTATAATAAGAATAATTATTCGCTCTCATTCAGGAAGAGGAGTCATATTACATTCAAACGAAGGAACAATCTGATAGAAAAATTTAAATTTAAGATTACAATATGAAAAACGATAAGATCGTAAGACCTAAAAATTACGGAAGAAAGTATAAATGAAGAAAACGGCTAAATCATAAAAGAAAATGACACGCAGTTCTTTAAAGTAATTGAAAAAATAAAAATATAGGAGCCAACTTAATGATAAATATTAAAATTGATGGACTATTAACATTCAGTATTAATGAACGAAAGCAATTTAGAGATATTCTACATTGTATTTTTTTGATCACACATTTATCACTTTCGCTGATTAAGACTCTGAAATCAAATTTTAAAAATTTTAAGATTCAAGATGGCGAATCCAATATGGTGGACGGAAAATTTTGAAATCGTTCAGAAGTATACTAAAAACTTCAAGCATAAGTTTTCGAGGTCGCTGATTACTAATTTAAAGTCAGATTCTAAAAACTTAACGGAGTTCGAGGGGAGCATCGGTATTGAGCGGACATACTTACAAATTGCTCCTTGCGATTAAATTGTACGAAAATAACGGAATTTTCCACAATTAATACATAATATTAAAGTGAAGTTTTTGGGCACGTCAGACTGCATTTGCAGTTTAAGAAGCTCAAAAACTCAAGAAAGTTTTATAATTAAGAAAATACAAGTGTTCTAGTAACCAAAGCATTAAAAAGACCACCATCATCATCTTCAAGTATACAAAATCCGAGTGATTCCGATAATAAAAGTAACGAATCTACTAAAAAAATCAAGAAACCAATACTTAATATTATCTTTCTATTGATAATAATAATAACAATTTTAAAACGCCACGTAAACCAAGGAAAAGAAATCGAAAATTGAGAAACAAGATAATCATGTCCGCATATTGATCCGCACATCTTCATTAGACCTCGTCCGGTCACCGTATCCTTTTATCACCAAAGAATTATTCGCTCTCGTTCAGTAAGAGGAGCCGTGTTACATTCAGATAATGAAATAATCTAATAAAAAAATTTAAATTTAAGATTACAATGTGATAAGCGATAAGATCGTAAGACCTAAAAATTACGGAAGAAAGTATGAATGAAGGAAACGGCTAAATCATGAAAGAAAATGACACGCAGTTCCTTGAAGTAATTAAAAAAATCAGAATTTAGGAGTGAACCTAATAATGAATATTAAAATTGATGGAGTATTAACATTTAGTATTAATAAACAAAAGTAATTTAGAGATATTCTAAATTGTACTAATTTGAGGTCAGATTTCAAAAACTTAATTTTTCAAGATGGCGGATACAACGTGGTGTATGAAAGGGATGAAGGTCAGGGTCGAGTTCACGACTGAGATCGCCGTCGGAAAGGCAGGGAAATTTCCAATAACTTATGTCACAACCATTTTTATAAGCGATCCCTGTTTTCAATACATCCAGCCGGTCACTGCTTGACATTGACTTGGCTTTCCGAGGTCAAATTTTTCCAGTGGTGAAGATCGTATCTGGTCGTAAAATTATCCGCTTTTTTCAGTACCGGTTTTAAAATTGGGGATTGCCATATAGAAGAGTGGATTTGACTTTGAAATGATCTTAAATTCTAAGATCAAGGTTACAGTTGAGGCCGCGGTTGAATAGCCAGGAAAATCTCCTGCAACTTCTGTTTGATTATTTTTTCGAGCACGCCTACGTTTTAAGTTATTCAATCAGTCTGAGACTTTTTGAAGAACCTGTATACTGTTAATCTTAATTTCATGGAGAAAAATCTTAGGTTCCTAGACTATTAGACAATAAGTGCTGTTCGACGATGTACATATCACTACGCTGGCACTTAACACGCATGTCGCCTCTCTTTTCCCCATATCACTTGGCAGAGTAGCACCAAACCTGCTGCTTGTGCGCAAAAAGATGTACCTTTTGGCGTGCAAAAGTTGCTTTACTTTTTCGCTGGGTTCTGGTGCTTAACTGGTCAACTAAAATACCTATGCAATCACTCAGTATTTTTATCATCAGCGTATCTGCCGTAGTTATCTTGCTGTTATTTCTTACACCTGTTAAACTGAAACCAATCGCAACTGTCCCCTAAAAAGCTCGATATATCACTTTCTGTCGATACTCGAAGACCTTGAAGATTCAGGCCAAGGTCGAATCCGAGATCACCATAAGATAACTGAAGAAAAATCCTACAACTCATGTGACATATTTTCTCCCCTAATATACGCTCGAGAAGAGTTATCGTCTCTTTTCGATACGTCTGCTACACCTAGTATGATAAAAAATAATATATTAGTTGTGTTATATTATTTTTTGTTTGCCTGGTCTCTGGATAATAATTGAACTTGTCTGTATTTACGGTGTTTATTATTCGAATCTTACCGTACTATCGTTAACGCGTTGAGTTATTGAATTTGATTTTGCATATGAACTTACAAGGAAACTACGAGGGTAGTCCCAAAAGTATCCGACCTGACTTATGAATACAGGTAGTTTTAAAAAAACAATTACTGCGATTGACAATACCACCTTTCAACAACTTAATGTGAAAAATTCATAACGGTACGTTTATTATTATTTTTTTTACAGACAGACATTTATCAGACTTAGTGAATTTGTAAATATGGAAAAAATCGGGCATCGTTATATGATACAATACTTTTATTTGAAAGGTCTAAGTCCAACCGATATCAAAGCCGAGTTGGATTCTACTCTGGGGAAGTCTGCTCCTTCGTTTACAACGGTCAAATATTGGGTAGCTGAGTTTAAGCGAGGTCGTACGAGCTGCCAAGATGAACACCGCAGTGGTCGACCAAGTGAGGTCACTACGTCAGAAAATGTGAAGAAAATCCAGAAAATGGTATTGGATGACCGTCGACTAAAAGTGCGCGAGATAGCAGACATGGCAGGCATTTCAAAAAGTGCTGTGCATCGCATTTTGACCGAAAATTTGGACATGAGAAAGCTGTGCGCAAGATGGGTGCCGCGTTTGCTCACAATGGAGCACAAACAGCAACGTGAGGATGTTTTCATCGAGTGTTTGACAATGTTTAGCAGCAATAAAGCCGAGTTTTTGCGTTGATTCATAACCATGAACGAAACATGGGTCCATCATTTTACACCTGAGACCAAGGAGCAGTCAAAGCAGTGGACTAAAAAGGAAGAACCGGCTCCAAAGAAAGCAAAGACAGTTCAGTCAGCTGGCAAGGTCATGGCATCCGTTTTCTGGGATGCGCGTGGAATAATATTTATTGATTATCTCGAAAAAGAAAAAGCAGTCAACGGCGCATATTATGCAGCCTTATTGCAGCGTTTAAATGACGCATTTAAAAAAAATGGCCATATCTGACGAAAAAAAAAGTGTTGTTTCATCACGACAACGCACCAGTCCACACGTGCGTCATTGCGATGGCTAAAATCAATGAGTTAAAGTTCGAATTGCTTCCTCACGCACCCTATTTGTTAGATCTGGCTCCATTAGATTATTTTCTTTTTCCGAATTTGAAAAAATGGCTCGGCGGCAAAACATTTGCCAACAATGAAGAGGTAGAGTCTGCGGTTAATAGGTATTTTGAGGGGCTTGACGGTTCCTACTATAAAGCGGGTATCGAAGCTATTGAACATCGTTGGGAAAAGTGTATTGAACTGAAAGGAGAATATGTTGAAAAATAAAAAACATTTTCGCAATTTTTTTACTGTTTTCTTTGTCGGGTCGGGTACTTTTGGGACTGCCCTCGTACTCCAGGTGTACCTCATCGATTTCTTTCATTTTGTAATATGTTGTAGTACTCAAAAAAATATTAGATACATTATTTCTTTTAAGTGCTGATTCGTCGATTTAAGGGGTGAATATCACTTTCAAAAGTCAACCCTAAAAACAGTTTCTTTTTAATATCTCAAAAAGTTTAGGAGTTTTTAAATAAAATCAAAGGCAAATTGTTTTTTATGTAAAAGTGCTTCTTTAGTCATAACTTTTATGCCAAAGGGTTGCCACCCCTATTTCTTTTAGGGGTAGATGTCCAGTTTTTCTGTTTTTTTTTCGTGAAAATTTATTAAATCAGCTGGATTAGATTATAAATTGCAATGTCATGTGAAAAATAAAAAGATTAAGTTGACATGTTTCGGGGTTTTCGGAAAAAAAAATTTTTCTGCGTGTGTGCTATGTTTCAAGTGATTTTATTATTATACTGTGATAAAGATGATTATTCACTAATTAACTTTTGAATCTAACTTTAGTAATTTTATTAAAAAGAAATCTCATCAAAAAAATTAATGAAAAACGAAAATATAGCACAGCTAAGTAACCGGGTTACATAAGGGTAAAAACTACCTAGTAGCCCTTGATCGTTATAAGATTGGCAGTAAATTTTCTTTTTCTTTTTATTTACATGCAAACTATTTTTTCATTACTATGTTATTACGAACTTTTAAAATCTAAATCCACAAGCCTTAAATCCATTAATTCTCATAAATCAACCGGATGAAGGTGGTGCAGCGAGACGGGTAAGACATACACGGAATTCGCGGCACGAAATAGCGATAAAATCAAAGTAATCGAGAGTATAAATTAAAAGGTTAGTAATAGATGGGTAAAAGGGCAATAATAGACATAGAATTAAAAAAAAGTTCCGAAATATAAATAAATAAAAATAAAGGAAAAAAAAGAATTAAATAAATAAAGTTTGAGGTTAGAATATGCTGGCGGGAAGATCGAAAGGCGTGACAGCGGGAACTTCGTCACAGACAAAGAACGCGACACAACCAAAAGAATCATCGAAGAGTGAGAAAAACGTAAACCAGATTAGAAGTACAGAATATGTAATAAATGAAATTAAAAAAGCGGTAGAAAGAAGTGATGAAAGAAATGAAGAAAGCTGGACGAAGATGATGACAGAAATAAGATTATTGAGAGAGAAACATGAAACGGAAAGAAGGGAATGAAAAAAGGAAAGAGAAGAATTGTGTGCTAAAATAAGCAGGTTAGAAAAGGATAAAGAAATAAAGGAAAGAGAATGTGGAAAAAAAATATCGTAATAAAAGGAATGAACTTTGGAAATGAAGATTTAGACAAAACAGTTCTAACTTATTTCTTGAAAGAAAAAGTAAATGTGGCAACAAAGATCGCGAAAGCACATAACATCAAAATTAGTGAAAATAAAAAATTACAATAGCGGAAGTTGAAGTTTGTAACAAGAAAAAATAAATAATGATAAATAAGAGGAGGTTGGGTACAGATAAAATTTACATAGAAGACGATATGACATGAAATGAAAGAGAGATACAAAGAAAAATAAGGGAAATAGCGAAGAGAAAAAGGAAAGAAGGTTGTATAGTCAAAGTAGGATATATGAAATTACAATCAGATAATAGGTGATTAAAATGGAGTGATTAAAATAACAGTTTACAAGAAATGCAAGAGAGAGAGGGAACAAGTGAAGAGGATTTTCGGCTAAGGTCGGATTAAATGAAGGTGCACAGAATGAGCTTAAAGGATGTTATGGGAACATTGCTGGAGTGAAAAACAAATGTAGTGAAGTACGGGAATTTTTACGCAATTTCGACATAATTGGACTAACTGAAACATGGTTAGATGAAAAAGAGTGGAATAAAACAAGAAAGTATTTACCTAAGGAGTTTAATTGGAAATGCGATTGTGCCTAAAAGAAGTGTACTATTCGAATGTTGTTTCATCATGTGTTTTGTTGATTGCTTCTTGGAGTGGCTACTGTCCTTCAGCAGTGCAAGAAATTTAACCTTAAAATAAAAAATTTGTTTTGAAGTTAATACCAAAAGGAAAAATAAGTAAAATTCAGCCGCTTGCTGTATTAGAATTTAGAATATAGAAAAATTATGTCAGTCATTTCTCTGACAGTGTCATATTAACACTAGAAGTGCCGAAACTTAAGACCCCCCTCGAACCGCCACCGTGACAATTTTGTCCCAATAATCAACAATATGTAAGTTACTTGAAACCATGTGTATTTATTTATTAAAACCTAATTATTAATCCTTTTGAAACAAATATAATAAATAATAATATATAATAAATCCAAATAATCTCTAAACTATTTATTATGACAATGGCAAATATTACATAAATAATATTCTTGACCAGTGCATTTAGTGCATACAGTTTTTTTACACATGTGGCACTTCACAGAAGACTTATTACTTGTGCATTTTGACTTGACCTGACACCTTGTACGTTTTTCTTGTCTTTCTGGTAGGTTTTCTGGAATTTCTATAAGAATGGCTGTTTTTCTATTATTCATATACTGTGATCCCAGTTCTTCTCCCAGTTGCAATTAAAAGTCTCTACGTTTAATTTTGCTGTTTTTGATAGTTTTATACAATACCCATGCGTTTATAGCCGCCAAATCTAACAGATTATAAAATGTATGAACTGGCCAACGTCTAGAAGCCGCCTTTACTGTATATTTCCTGCTCATCGAATTTACAACATTTACTCCATACTTTGTGCTGTTGTAGATAAGCACTGTTTCCGGTTTTTTCTTTGAACTAGAACTTATTGTTATATCTTGATGCATAGTGCTAAGTATTAGAACATTTTTATTTGGCTTAGTCTGATAAACAGTCAAAGTTGTGTCACTAGTTTTTAGGAGAGACGTCTTGTATAATCCTTCTTTAGCAGTTTTGATGGAAATAGGAATTTCTCTTCGAACTCTATTTACAGTGCCTACAATACTAGTATTTTTAGACTTCAAATATCCCGCTAGTAAAAGTGAAGAGAAAAAGTTGTCACAAGTAACATTCCTACCTTTGTGAATGTAAGGTTCCATCAATTTCTTTACCACCCAGTCACATAAACGCTCGTCATTAGGTTTGTGATCATCTTTTCCAAGGTAAGATTTCCAAGGGAACGCATTTATTATATAATTTGCATCTTTGTCAACAGCCATCCAAAACTTTTGGCCATACTTATCTGGCTTTAAGCTCATGAACTGAGTAAATCGGCAACGGCATTTAGATGGAAAAGCTGTTCGTCAATCGTTATATACGGCCCAGGTATGTAACAAGCTTGTGCGTTCGCGATAAATTCATACCAAATTTCCGAAATCATAGCAAACTTATCTTCATTGAGTCTTCGGCGTCTACTGGATTTATGATCGAATCGCAGGTACTTCATTATCTCACGAAAACGATTTTGAGACATTGTCGCCTTTATTATAGGATCACCCCATTTTATGGACAATAATGAACCCAGGTTTAAGTTATGTGCACCGATTGCACCACGTATGTAAAGTACAAATAAATACCTCCAATTCTTCCATCGTTATATACCAGTCTTTATCTTGTAATTCGTGTTGCGCCTCTTCCATAGTACACTCTAAGATAGTCTGCATCATTTTTTTTTAAACCATTTGTTGCCAAGTATTTTTACAAGTTTTATCTACGTTGCGCTTAGCGTGTGGAGTTGGCCCAACGCGATCTCTAAAAACATTTTGACATCCATCCTTACCAGGTGTACTACCAGCTTCAATTACTGTCCAGACAGTACCATCGGGAGAAACAAGTGTTGAGCCTAATGTCGTTTCAAAACGAAGATTTGTCAATGCAGACGGCCGACTGCAACGGCCTCGAACTCCTCGACCACGAGCTCTTTGACCTCGTCCTTGTCTTTGACTTGGTACTTGATCTTGGGCTTCAGTCTCGACGCTCATCAAACTTGTTGCTTCTAAAATATAAAAATAATATAATACAATAACTAACAACACAACAAACTCATGTAACAAACTAACAACACAAAACATAAATAAAGAAACAACAAATAAATAGCGATGTATTCTAAAAGAGTAAAAAAAATACATACCTTGAGGTGTTTCTCTCTGAATAGTGTTATCAGATTCGTCAGAAGAAGAAATGAAACTGTTTTCTAACTCGTAATCGTCGTCAGAATATTCCAAAGGCTCGCCATCTCATTTGTCCTCTAAAATATCATTCAAACAGGACACAATTTCTTGTGGTTTCAATATTCTGCGACGTTGACTACACATAACTATAATACGTGAGGTATGCGCTTATAAAAACAAAAACGTTACCTCTTTACGCAGAACGACGAGGAACTAAATTAAAACAATCATTGCTTAACTGTTTAGTCGCCCCTCCGTTCACGCAACTAGCCAGAGCAATGACTTCTCGTCGAATTACTGCTTAGAATCTTGGCGGGACAAAAACGACCCGGCGGCAATCCTAGGTAAATCTGATATTATTTTATTTACTATTGTTATTACATAGAAAACATATTAAATTTAATAAATACAATAAATGATGAAAAGTCAAAAAGTCTCACGGTCTTAAGTGGAAAAAATAAAAAGTTAGTGACGATTGAACTTGTGGGTGGAACAAAAATGGAACGGTGGCGCTTCTAGTGTTAATGAATGAGGATTTAAATCTTTACGAAGGTAATAATATAATCATTCTCCAATCTTTAGTACACAATCAACCGTCATCACCGAGGTATGTAAAACCTGGCGAGTTTAAAAATCCAGTTGATTTTGCTTTTAGGTCAAAATCTAGAGCTCGCTGTGAAGTAGAGGGATGTTCTAATGTTGCAATTATAAAATGTGCTTGGTGTAAAGAGTCGTTATTTTTTAAACATTTTTTCCATCATTATCATAATTGTTTATGTTACAAACCCTAATAATGAATTTATACTTCTCATGCAGACTTAAATATTAAATAAAATTAATACAGCATTTGTTATACAATATAAATTGATACGATGTAAATATAACAAAATATTTTAAACTATATAAAATAATTATACTTTTTGTTTTATAATTTCTAAAACTTTAGATTAAGGGTTTTTTGGTATAACTTACTTCTTGAAAAATAATAGTGAAGTTGAATAAAATAACGACCGAAATTCTATGATTATACACAAATGCTAAACCGTCATCCCGTCTATTTTTTAAAAATGTTTCAAGGCGCAAAAACACGTTTTTCGCCATTTCTAGTTTCGAACATCCAATTCATTTCATTTCGAATTCTAAAAAATTTAAAAGTTGAAAGTTCTTTAGGTACACTTCTAAACTCGAAGTCACGTTAGGTATAACTGACGAAATATAATCTCAAACTGTTTTTGTTTCAGTCGAACGGCATTATCTATGAATAAAAATAAATGTTACACAAGCACGATGAGACAAAGAGCAAATCTAATCTGTTGTTTCATTCGTATGAATAAAATAAACGAATAAAACTAGATTCAACACAAGCACGTGAGAAAAACATTATTAAACTTGTCTTAATTAAAATTTGCATACAATAATATTTACTTATAAATAAAAAGTTTGAGTACTAAATCATAAGCCATGTACGAGGTCTGGCCATTAAATAACGAGACTGCGCGCCTAGAGGGCGCCGTAGAAGGGTGAGGAGAAAAACGAGTAGTGCGTTGGGTATCTAGATATCTTGTCTATGCACGTACCAAAACACGTTCTTGTCACTATTATTGTATTTGTGCAGTAGCGGTTTGAAACGAACGCGTTTTTTTCTCGTGCCGAAAACCATGTGTGACGAAAAACAGGAGCAACGTATAAATTTCAAATTTCTTGTTAAATTGAAAAAAACTCCGATTGAGTGCTGTAAATTGTTGCAAGAGACCTATGGGGACAACTCTCTATCTCTTGCGCGTGTTTTTGAATGGTGTAAGCGCTTCAGTGAGGGCTGAGTGAGCACTGAAGATGACCAATCAAATTCAAGGCAATGTTGATCGTTTTTTTTCGACATTAACGGTATCGTGATGACTGAATGGGTTCCAGTGAGTCAGACTGTCAACCAGAGACTTACTATTTGTCAGTTTTGGCAACACTGCGAGAACGAGTTCGTAAGAAACGGCCCGAGTTGTGGAAGAACAACTCATGGATTTTGCACCAGGACAACGCACCTGCCCATAACGCGCTATCTGTGAAGCAGTATTTGGCCGGTAAGCGCACTCCAGTGCTCGAAAACGCGCCGTACTCGCCAGATTTGGCACCGTGCGACTTTTTTTTGTTGCCGAAGATAAAATCTGCTTTGAAAGAGACCCGATTTGAGTCGATGGAAGCGGTAAAGCAAAAAACGGCACAGCTCCTAAAGGCCCTCACCAAAGAAGACTTCCAGCACTGCTTCGATCAATGGAAAAAATGTACGGAAAAGTGTGTGGCGAGGGAAGGGGAGTATATTAAAGGGGAGCATTCGAATGTAGAATAATTTTTATAATAAAACCCTTTTTCGTAACCAGTCTCGTTATTTAATAGCCAGACCTCGTATACTTCGATATTCAATTTCGTTGTTGTAGAACAAATTTTAATTTTATTGAGCTTATTAAAAATTTTTAGCATTATATATTAATTTAACATTATCGTCACGAGTGTATATAATAATTTAAAAAAGTTTTTAACCCAAAAAAATGATGAAAAAACCAGTTTTACCTTTATTAAAAATAGGGAATGCTATTTGTGAGCACAAAAGCAATGCTCATTAGAGCCTCTTTTTTTTTTTTTTAAATTAACTGACATTTGTTTTATTAAAAAATTCCAATTCGCTCTTGAGATAATGAAAAAAGAATTATTTTTAGGGGTGAACTATAAGGGTGATTTATTTTATTATTTTTATTATTTATTATACATAATCCTCTACCTTTCGGTTTAGGACTTCTTTTCTTTAATACAATACAACTTGTTTCCAACATAAATTTTTCAATATAAATTTTCCATTTGTATTTCTTAAACTATTCTTATAACTTTTTTTATAATTATTTCTTATATATTTCTCGCATTTAAATTTCTAATTTGATTAAATTATCATTATTCTACATCTTTTGGGTCCTTTCTTTCTTTTATTATCATTTTTAATACTTGTAGGCCACTCGCATCTTCATTTAATATACCCGTTATATCTTCATCTCTCCTTAACTCCTTCTTACATTTCCTTAATATATGTTCCAACGTTTCAATACTGTTCTCAAATATCCTCCACTTTTTCTCTTCCTCTTTTCTCCAGTACATATTCGCCCTTTCTTCATTTTCTACTCTAATTCTAGCCAGCAGCTTTCTCTCCCCTCCTTTTAAGTTTGCTGATAAGTACTTTGGTGTATTTTCCGTTATCATATTTTTGTATCTTACACAATTTTTTGACTTTTCTATTTTTATCATTCTTTCTTCCCTATCCTTTTCTATCCATTTATCACATAACAGTTTAACTATTTCGTTACTTTCGTTGGTTATTCTATCTTGTTCCCTTTTTTCTTCGTTAACATTTTTTCAGCATTTTTTCCTATCTCGCTCCCATTTTCCTATTGCATTCTTACTTTCAGCTCTATTAATTTCTCTTATACATTCTATAACCAGTTTTTTGTCTGATGTTTTCGCCTTCATTTCATATTTTACTGCCCTTTTAATTGCTTTTAGACTTGTTGTCATTTCCTTTGTTTCCTCCATTACTACATAATCTGCTGCCGTTCCTTATAATCCTAGTACCTACTTTAAATATTTTCTCTTTACTCTATCTATCTCTATTCTTTTTTTCCATCCCCAGACTTCTGCTCCGTATAAACCTACCAATTCTACGAGTGACATATAATTTAATTCTCGTATTATTGGGTGTACAACTTGGCTTCCGCCGTTTTTTTCCGAAATTCGAGGCTTTATTGTAAAAAACTGGTTATACATTTATGATTCAAAGTATTGTCCATTGCTGGCCACTACTTTCTCCCATCTTTCGGGCAGCATACGAATCCCGCGTTGAAAAAAATGGTCATCTTTTGAATCGATCCACGAATCGATCCAATTTTTTACTTCTTCATAAGACCGGAAGTGCTGGTCAGCCAGGCCGTGTGCCTTTGATCGAAACAAGAAATAGTCCGAAGGAGCAACGTCTGGAGAATCGGCGGGTGGGGTAGAACTTCCTATTTCAAAGTTTCCAAGTATGTCTTGACCACTTTCGCAACATGAGGTCGAGCATTGCCATGCCGTAAAATCACTTTATCATGTCTCTCGTTGTATTGCGGCCGTTTCTCTTTCAATGCTCGGCTCAAAAGCATTAATTGCGTTCGATAACGATCGCCTGTGATTGTTTCAGTCGGTTTTAACAACTCATAATACACTACGCCAAGCTGGTCCCACCAAATACTGAGCATGACCTTGGAACCGTGAATATTCAGTTTGGCTGACGACGTGGAAATTCATGGCCGGGATATCCCCATAATCTTCTCTTTCCTTTTTCCATTCCCTTCTTTCCGTTTCATGTTTCTCTCTCAATAATCTTATTTCTGTCATCATCTCCGTCCAGCTTTCTTCATTTCTTTCATCACTTCTTTCTACCGCTTTTTTAATTTTATTTATTACATATTCTGTACTTCTAATCTGGTTTACGTTTTTCTCACTCTTCGGTGACTGTTTTGGTTGCGTCGCGTTCTTTATCTGTGACGAAGTTTCCGCTGTCACGCCTTTCGATCTTCCCGCCGGCATATTCTAACATCAAACTTTATCTATTTAATTCTTTTTTCTCCTTTATTTCTATTTATTAATATTACGAAACTTTTTTTTATTTCTTCATCTATTATTGCCCTTTTACCCATCTATCGCTCACCTTTTAATTTATACTCTCGATTACTTTGATTTTATCGCTATTTCGTGTCGCGAATTCCATGTATGTCTTACTCGTCTCGCTGCACCACCTCCATTCGGTTGTCTTATGAGAATTAATGGATTTTAGGTTTATGGATTTAGATTTTAGAAGTTCATAATAACATAGTAATGAAAAAACAGTTTGCATGTAAATAAAAAAAAAAAAATTTACTGCCAATCTTATAACGATCAAGGGCTACTGGGTAGTTTTTACCCTTATGTAACCCCGTTACTTAACTGTGCTAGATTTTCGTTTTTCATTAATTTTTTAGATAGGATTTTTTTTTAATAATAGTATTCAAGTTAAATTCAAAAGTTAATTAGTGAATAATCATCTTTATCACAGTATAATAATAAAATTACTTTAAACATAGCACACGCCCAGAAAAATTTTTTTTTCCGAAAACCCTGAAACATGTCACCTTAATCTTTTTATTTTCTACATGACATTGCAATTTATAATCTAATCCAGCTGATTTAATAAATTTTTACGAAAAAAAAACAGAAAAATTGGACATTTACCCCTAAAAGAAATAGGGGTTGCAACCCTTTGGCATAAAAGTTATGCTTAAAAAAGCGCTTTTACATAAAAAACAATTTGCCGTTGATTTTATTTAAAAACTTCTAAACTTTTTGAGATATTAAAAAGAAACTGTTTTTAGGGTTGAACTTTAAGGGTGATATTTACCCCTTAAATCGACGAATCAGCACTTAAAAGAAAACATGTGTCGAATATTTTTTTTAGTACTACCACATATTACAAAATGAAAGAAATCGGTGAGGTACACCTGGAGTAGTTTCCTTGTAAGTTCATATGCAAAATCGAATTCAATAACTCAACGCGTTAACGATAGTACGATAAGATTTGAATAATAAACACCGTAAATACAGACAAGTTCAATTATTATCCAGAGACCATGCAAACAAAAAATAATATAACACAACTAATATACAGTCTGTCAAGTAAGAGCGTGGTCGTGTTACTTTATAAAAAAATTCATTTGATGAAACTTTTATATTTATATATACATTGTACACATTACAAACAATGATGCAATTTGGTCAATAATGTGTCCAGTCACCACCAGCGTCGATAATTGCCTGGCATCTCCGAGGCATGCTTTCTACTAATTTGACGGCGTATTCCTGTGGCAAGGATCTCTAGATCCGACGAATTTCGTAAGACAACTGCTTCAAAGTGTATGTGCGTCTTCCACGAAGCTTCCGTTTAATATATGCCCACACATTTTCAATAGGGTTTGCATCGGGCGACTGCGACGGCCAATCCAATGTAACGATGCCAGATTGAGTCTTCCACTGAGTACAGAGCTTGCTGCGGTGTTTAGGATCGTTGTCCTCCTGCAGAATCCAATCTTGATTTTTTGTGATGAACCATCGTTTGGCAGATGGCAGTAAAGCCTTTTTGTAGATTTTTATCATTTTCTCGGCATTTAGGTTGTCAGTAAAGAGGTGCAAAGTGCCGAATCCCTGCTTTGAGAAGCAGCCCCAAAGATGCACCTTTATTCCATGTTTTACGGTCCGCTGAACAAGCCTATTGGTGGAAGTTGACCAGGCTCGCGTGAGGACAAAACGTGCCCATATAGAACATTCATCAATAAAAATGACATTTTCAAAATCACTATCAATATTCTCATGCGCCCAAGCGAGTCGCTTTGTCACATGTTTTTCAGTCAACAGAGGCTTCTTCATTGTGTTGCGCTATTTCAGATAATGAGTACGAAGATGGGTTCGGATAGTTTCGTAGGATATATCTAAACCTTTTGCCATTAATTTTGCTTGTCCTTGCCGCAGTTTTAAAGCAGGATTCTGCGAAAACAGATTCACTATTCTTTTTTCATCTTTTTTGTTCACTTTTCCTATCGAGCCACGTTCTGGTAAATCATCGATATTTTTAGCCACTTTATATCGCTGTATCCACTTTTGTACAAATGTCTCCAACTTTCTCATATATTAAGCAGCCGCTGATTGCGACATTTTGGGACCTTTCGGGTGGATGCAAAGGAACACAGCCTCGTAGCGCGACCACGCTCTTACTTGACTGACTGTATTATTAATCATACTAGGTGTAGCAGAAGTATCGAAAGAGACGATAACTCTTCTCGAGCGTATATTAGGGGAAAAAATATGTTACATGAGTTGTAGGATTTTTCTTCGGTTATCTAATGGTGATCTCGGATTCGACCTTGGCCTTAATCTTCAAGGTCTTTGAGTATCGACAGAAAGTGATATATCAAGCTTTTTAGGGGACAGTTGCGGTCGGTTTCAGTTTAACAGGTGTAAGAAATAACAGCAAGATAACTACGGCAGATACGCTGATAATAAAAATACTGAGTGATTGCATAGGTATTTTAGTTGACCAGTTAAGCACCAGAACCCAGCGAAAATATAAAGCAACTTTTGCACACCAAAAGGTACATCTTTTTACGCACAAGCAGCAGGTTTGGTGCTACTCTGCCGAGTGATATGGGGAAAAAAGAGGCGACATGCGTGTTAAGTGCCAGCGTAGTGATATGTACATCGTCGAACAGCACTTATTGTCTAATAGTCTAGGAACATAAGATTTTTCTCCATAAAATTAAGATTAACAGTATACAGGGTCTTCAAGAAGTCCCAGACTTATTGAATAACTTAAAACGTAGGCGTGCTCGAAAAAATAATTAAACAGAAGTTGCAGGAGATTTTCCTGGCTATTCAACCGCGGCCTCAACTGTGACCTTGATCTTAGAATTCAAGAACATTTCAAAGTCAAATCTATTATTCTATATGGCAATCCCCAATTTTGACACTGGTACTGAAAAGGGCGGACAATTTTACGCCCAGATACGATCTTCACCACTAGAAAAATTTGACCTCGGAAAGTCTAGTCAATGTCAAGGAGTGACCGGCTGGATATATTGAAAACAGGGGTCGCTTACAAAAATGGTTGTGACATAAGTTATTGGAAATTTCCCTGCCTTTCCGACGGCGATCTCAGTCGTGAACTTGACCGTGACCTTCATCCCTTCCATACGCCACGTTGTATCCACCATCTTGAAATATTAAGTTTTTGAAATCTGACTTCAAATTAGTAATCAACGACCTCGAAAACTTATGTGGAAAGTTTTTAGTACACTTTTGAACAATTCTAAAATTTTGTCGTACAAGCAGCTGTTCACACGTAACAAGACGCCGTTGGACGTCTCTCGATTTCAGTTCGTACGACACCCAAGATCTTTCCTTTGGTAATATTCCTAACGCTGTCAGACGTTTCGAAACTGTTGTTCAATCAACTTCTAATGATTTTGCATTATCAGATTGTGTCTGACATGGATCTTTAGCAAGTAATGTTTCTAATTCTTCGTCTTGAAACTTTATTGGTGCACCACTGCGTTCTCTATCTTGAACATCAAAATCACCATTTATAAATCGGTTAAACCAATCTCTGCATGTTCTTTCCAAAAGAGCATGATCACCATATATTTCTACAAGAATTCTATGTGCTTCAGCTGCAGATTTCTTTTGAATTAAATAGTGCAATAAAATTCCCCGCGAATACACTTTATTTGGCCCAAAAGCAGACATTTTCAGAACCAATAAAAAATTTCTTAGTTTATACCAAAATAAACTATCGAACACTGAAATTTAAGGTTAGATACATTACTTCCTTACAGGTACATCACCATTCGAAATTCCATGCGCGGAGTACCGCTACTGCCATCTTTGAAGAAACAACGAGAACTTATTCAAGATCCTAGTACTATTTTAAATAACTTATTCATTATTTTTTAAATTTCGATATTATTAGATGCAATATTCGAAATTTGTATGTTTTATTCTCAAAAGAATTTAAATAAAAATGCCAAAGCGCAAAATAGCTCAGCTTTCTAAAAATCATTCTGGCAGGGATAAACAGACATCCGAGGCTAAGCATGATGGTAATCGTTTTATACGAGATTCGAACGATCCCACTTCTAGTAAGGATGGTGCTGCAGAAAACGAGAGCTCAGATGATGATGAGATACCTTTACTAATGGTTTTGTATCGTTCAGTTCTTAGAAAGTACACACACGCACAAAAAAAGTTTGATGAAGATCATGTATAACACATCGTTCAATAAGTCCCGAGACTAACAACGAAAACAACATTTTTTTTCAAAAATTATTTTTATTCATCAATATAATCTCCTTTTAGAGTGATACAATCTTTCCAACGCCTTTCCAACATTTCTATACCATGTTTATAGAAGGAATTATTCTTTGCTTCAAAATAGGCTTCAGTTTCGGCAATGACCTCCTCATTCGAGCCAAATTCTTTTCCCTGGAGCATTTTTTGAGATCAACAAAGAGCCAGTAGTCGCTGGGGGCTAAATCTGGCGAATACGGGGGGTAGGGAAGCAAATAAAAGCCCGATTCGTTCAATTATGCCATTGTTTCCATGGACTGGTGGCATGGTGCATTGCCTTGGTGAGAAAGGATTTTTTTCTTTTTCATGTGCGGTCGTTTTGCTGCGATCTCCTCCTCCAAACGTACCAACAAGTCAATATAATAATTACTGTTGATCAATTTACCTTTTTCCAGGTAGTCAATGAAAATCATGCCATGTGTATCCCAAAAAACAGACGCCATGACTTTGCCAGCAAACTGCTGCGTTTTTGGACGCTTTGGGCGGCTTTCGCCAGCCATGCGCCACTCAGATGATTGCCGATTCGACTCCGGAGTGAAATGATGTATCCATGTTTCATCCATGGTCACGTATCGACGCAGGAAATCCTTTTTATTGCAAGTAAATAGCGATAAACAGCTCTCTGAATCGTCGACTCGTTGCTGTTTTTGTTCCACTGAAAGCAATCGCGGCACCCACTTGGAAAAAACCTTTTTCATGCTCAATTTTTCATGAAGAATTGTAAATACGCCTCCAGATGATATCTGTGTCATTTTTGCAATCTCACGGACCTTCACTTTGCGATTTTTCATTACAATTTTTAACACTTCACTCACATTTTCCTGTGTAACGGCTTCCAATGGCCTACCCGAACGTTCCGCATCGTTTGTGTCTGTACGACCACGTTTAAACTCAGCATACCAACAACAAATCGTTGGTTTGGATGGAGAGGAATCCGGGTAATGTTTTTTAAGCCATTGCTAGGCTTCTACGGTGTTTTTACCCATCAAAAGACAATGTTTTATCAACGCGCGAAACTCGCTTTTTTCCATTTTTCAAACAAATTACAAAGTGACTTTACTCTAACCTCGATAACTCTGCTGTCTGTGATCGGATCGACGTGAAATTTTTACATGTTTTATGTAGAGGTTTATGGAAACGTGGCTAGTTTGGTACTACTAGCACCATCTCTGGGTTAGTTTCGGGACTTATTGAACGATGTGTTATTTGTGGGTTGGAAAAGAAAAAATTCATTGTGAAAATTTAAAAAACGATAATGAAATATGAATGAATTCATTTAAATTTTGTAATAAATGCATCTTCTAAAAATGGATTAGAAGTATCAACAGAACAATTAAATTTTTTCATTGGAATTTTATTGTTTACAGCATGTAATATTCGAACATCATCATATGAGTATTGGCCTACTGTTCCATTATTGATACGTGATGTTGTTGCTGTAGCTATGAGCCGTGAATAGTTTCATTCTATAAAATCAATAATAACATATTCTAAAATGTGTGATCAAAACAAGTATATTAAAACTTGGAAGGTGCGTGACATTATTAACATACGAGGTCTGGCCATTAAATAACGAGACTGGTTACGAAAAAAAGGTTTTATTATAAAAATTATTCTACATTCGAATGCTCCCCTTCAATATACTCCCCTTCCCTCGCCACACACCTTTCCATACGTATTTTCCATTGATCGAAGCAGTGCTGGAAGTCTTCTTTGGTGAGGGCCTTTAGGAGCTCTGCCGTTTTTTGCTTTACCGCTTATATCGACTCCAATCGGGTCCCTTTTAAAGCAGATTTTATCTTCGGAAACAAAGAGAAGTCGCTCGGTGCCAAATCTGGCGAGTGCGGCGCGTGTTCGAGCACTGGAGTGCGCTTACCGGCCAAATACTGCCTCACAGATAGCGCGTTATGGGCAGGTGCGTTGTCCTGGTGCAAAATCCACGAGTTGTTCTTCCACAACTCGGGCCGTTTCTTACGAACTCGTTCTCGCAGTGTTGCCAAAACTGACAAATAGTAAGTCTGATTGACAGTCTGACCCTCTGGAACCCATTCAGTCATCACGATACTGTTAATGTCGAAAAGAACGATCAACATTGCCTTGAATTTTGATTTAGACATCCTTGCTTTTTTGATTCTGGGCGATTCAGGCGTCTTCCAATGCATCGATTGCCGCTTTGTTTGAACATCGTATTGAAAAATCCACGTTTCGTCGCAAGTAATAATGTTTTTTATCAGTCCGGAATCTTTTTTTAACCTTTCAAGGAAATCTGAACGAGAAAGAAAATTTAAGGCGTTTTGGTTAAAAACGTGTTAAGTTGCAGCAACGCTTTGTTTATAAAAATTTTCCTGTCTATAATAGTGGTATTAACAGAAATTTCGTATATGAAGCTTCTTAAGGTCACTGATTATGATTCTGATTTAAGTATTATAAAATTCTTATTGCAAGAAGTTAACAGGCGTAAAAAAGATAAAAAATTAAATTGTCCTTGAAATGAAAATTTTCTAATTAAAATACGAAATTTCTTTTCAAGTATACATAAACCAGAAATTTCGAAATATAGCGGCAATATTGAATCCGCCTTTTTGAATTTTACAATTGTAACATTAAAATCGTCATCTTTTGATATTAGAATCGTAATAAACAATCCAAAAAACTTTATAAGAATAATGTATTCCTCAAAGTTTTAACAAAAGCTATTATTTCTTTGTAAGTATACACGTACTAACCTATTTACACCCCTTTTACTCCACTTTCTAACGTTCTTTGTACTATTTCTGTCTATAATGTGGTAAACGTTATAAGAAAGTGAAAGAGAGGTTGAAGCGTATGTAAGAATAATTGTGTTTTTGTATATGAATGCGCATATGTAGCCTGGATATGCAGGCTAGTACGAATGGGGGCAGAGCAAGTGACGGGGAAATGATTTTTCGGGAATTAGTCTTTAAGAAAAGGAAATTCATCGTTAAAAAAGTGACAAGAGGGTGAAGATTTAGAGACGATAGCGAAGAGGGGATGCGAGCCGCTGAGTTACGCTTTTAGCAAATGAACAATAGCTGTCTGTTGGCCAGCAACAAAAAAAGTGCGAAATACAAAATTTAGATAATTCAGTTAAGAGAGAAACGATTAAGTGGATAACCATCGCGTGCGCACGTGCAGCTATATTCAAACGCTAGTAAACATCTAGAAAGGCGAAACAAAGAGCAAGAGGGTAATCCCGGCTCTGCAATTCAGTCAGCGTCAGAGAATACGTAAAATCGTGGATTTTAAAGCCAACAGTAAGGGTACTGGCGTCAGCGGAAGTCGGACCTCCCAGATAGTGCCACTGGCGAGCCATTAGCGTCCAATTCCTCTACTGTCGTCTGGGTAATTGCATCGATGTGAGTCGCAAAAGATTGTAACTAGTCTCGGGCACATAATAGGGTGTATGAGCGAGAGAGCATAACGAGTGTCTGCGTAGAGACGACGTCACCGTTTTTTTGGAATAAGCATAAGTATAAGTGTGAGTGAGGGAAAGCGAGAGAAATGAAACGCGGTTAATGGTGATCTTCGCGTGCGCGAAGACTTTCGCGCGTCTATAAGTGTGAGTGAAAGAAAGCGAGAGAAATAGAACGCGGTTAATGGTTATCTTTGACGCCCGCGTGCCTCTAAATATAATTACGTGTGTGAGTGAAAGGGATATTAGCATGTGATCCGGTAGTAGTATAAGACAGTGCCCGTGAGCACCTCCGAATTCATGTATTTCAAACTACGAGAAAATTGGCTGAATCCTTTCGCAGAGAAGACGTGTCTCAGGCAAGCCGGACAAACTCTCTTTATCCGGCGCCTAAAAAATACGATAATGAGGGGAAATTATTTGTTCACGTGAGCACATGTAAATGAAAATCGGATTGCACTTTTGTTCAAAATAGCGTTATATGTCTTAATGACTTAGATCGATAGAGCTACCTCAAAAATATTGTAGTTGACTTTTGTATTTTTTTTTTTTTTTTTTTTTATGTCAGAAGATGAAGTTCGCTTAAAGTTGAAGTAAAATATCATTTTGAGATAAATTGGGTTAAGAGACAAGTAATTATAGGTAGCAACCTTCTTCTCTTCTGATTATCGTTTATACCTCGAGGGCTAACAAGGCGAATTTTAACGATGTCCTTTTCATTTAATCAGAGTAAAAAAGACTTGAAATCGCCAATGAGATTTTATTTAATATTGTCTTTAACGGCTTAATATTGCCCTGCCGAAAATCCGAAATATACAAGGTGATGATCATTTTAATCGATAAGTACAATTTTGGCTTTAGAAAAAGATTAAAAATATTTTGAAACAAAAGCCAGAGTGTAAAGAAAGGGTCATCTAATGGTAACTTTTAAATAACGTTACAGGTCAACTTAAAATATCAAATGAAAACACCACCTTTTAAACCCAGAAATGAAAAGAGCGAAAAATATTACATCAAGATATAACTTTTTGTATCCTTTCGTTTGACCTTAGTGTTAATCTTAAGGTAAAAACACAAAATGTTTCTAATTTCTTCGAATAATCTAGATGTACAGACAAAAGTTTTGAACAAAAGTTATCAAGTTCTCTCCTAATTATCTATTACTGAACTAAGGTTTAAACTTAACTTAGATCTCCAAGGTCATCGTAAGGGCAAATAGAATTTTCAGAAAGGATGTAATGTGATAGTTACACACTGCCGAAATTTATGTCATCAATGATTTAAATATTAGGTAATTTATTAACAATAGGCTTCTCAACAGCGTTCCGGTTTGTTCATTAGAGCGCGAGACTTGTCTCAAGAGAAGGAGGCCGATGGCTGAAAACTGCGTAGAAAAGAAGTATCTGAAGACAGTGACGGATCATTGTGACTACAAATAACTCGGGTGCACGATTGAATTTAATTTTAACTCTCGATTTATTTTAACTTCTCATGTCGATGCCAGTCCAAAGTTGGTTTGATTCGCACATTCGTTGCCTCTTAACTGAGTCCATTCTTTTTGGCCCTGATTCCGCTTGCTCAATTCTTGCGAGAAACCAACTAACCACGCTTACTTTTATTTTCGAACTTGCTTCCGCTTTCTTCCTTCTTTATGCCTATGTTAATCGATTATCAGAATTCTCTATCTTTTTCCAATTCACTATCAGCATATTGACCGTGAATCGATCAACTGATTAGCGAATCGCATTATTTCTATCCTAGTACATGCGTATTTTGCGAGTTTATGCTTATTTACTTGTCCTCTAACCTCGCGTATGCGCCCCGTAGCAGCTCAAGCGGACAACTACCGTCCCAAAGAAGTACGTGTCTGCGTACAGACGCCCAAGTAATCATTCGATCATTCTAGTGTCTCATAGAATTGTCTGTAACAAAGCAAAAACATATTTTTGTAATCTTTATGCGTGAAGTTAATTGATTGACCTGAGAAATGTATTATTTTATTGTTATAAATTTAAAAAATTATAATTTGAAAGAAGTTTTTTCTTGTGAAATTTGCACTTTTTTATTTATACATATTTTGTTTTTTTCTTAATAATACTATTCAATTAAAAAAATTTTTTTTTAATCGAACAAAAATTCGTCGAGTTATCTTGCCTGCAAGTTTGAAAAACATAGCTTTGAGAAAAACGCATTTAAAGTTTTCAATCAAGAAAATACTTAGATAAAAGTTTGATATTGTTAATTTACCTGCATGCTTTTATCTATCAGCTATCCCTGGACTATAAAATAATGTCTTCTTGTTGAAACAATGTAGTTGCACCCACTATGGACAAAAATACCAGGTGTAGCAGTATGAAACCGAAATTTTTTGTAAAAATTATACGTCTGCTGTTTGAAAATGATAATACTTTATTTGAAATAATCTCTATTGCTATTACGATTTTCTTGCTGTCTTTCATTTAGTTGATGCGGAACCTATTTTTTCACTTTCTAAATCTTTCCCATATCTTTCAAACAAATGAAGACGGCTTTTTGCGTCACATTCAGTTGATCCGCAAATTTTTATTAAGTTAGAGTACCATCTGCATCCAATAAGAATTGCAATTAGTTGTCTACGAACTTTTTCGGTGGTTTCCTACGCTTTTTGTTTCTTACGTCAAAATCACTACTTTTGAATTTCCGATCCACTCGAAATACTGTATTGTACTAAGAGCATATTCTCCCTAAGCTTCCACAAGCATTCGATGCGATTCTACAGCAGTTTTCTTCAAAGATTTTTTAAAGCTACTATGCTAGACTCCTTCTTTAAGCATTAACAACTTTTCACAAAATCATAACTGATTACAAACTGCCTTCTTAAGAGAATAATATTTTCTACTCTAAATTTTACTCTAAAATAGTCACTTTAGAACGAAATTTTCTTTATGATATTAGACATAAGAGTTTTTCCCTCTCAATAATGGGGTTGCTGTAGCAAAATAAATCTCTCTGCCTCGCACTTATCGCGGCTCTTTATTATAGTGAGCCCTCTTACCTCTCATGTTAGATAGTTATCATTTTTTTGAAAAAGTAACCATTTAATTTCTTCAAAGTTACCGCTTCCCTTGTAAATTCATACATTGGGCCTAATTTCAAAATTTATATTAGGTGCGCAACTAAGTTCTCACTGTTTTTTTTTTTAAGAAAATGCAATTTTATCGTAAAAAAATGGTTGCAAATAAATCATTCAAAGCATTTCCTATCGCTAGCTACAATCTGTTCCCATCTTTCTGGCAGAGCTCGAATACCGTTACGGTAAAAGTGTTAGTCTTTTGAAGCTATTCACGAATCAAGCCAATTTTTGATATCTTCATATGAAGGGAATTGTTGATCAGCCAGACCATGTACCATCGAACGGAACAAATTATAATCGGACGGCGCAATATCTGTGGAGTGTGACGGGTGGGTTAAGACTTCCCGTTTGAGCGTTTCCGAGTAGGTTTTAACGAGTCCAGTAACGTGAAGCTGAGCTTCGTCATGCAGTAGAATCACTTTTTCGTGCCTCTGATATCATTACCCAGTGATGGTTTCGTTTAATACCAACAGTTCATAATAAATAACACCGTCCTGATGTCACCAAACACACATCATAACCTTTGCAGCGTAAATATTGGACCAAGCCGATGACGTAGAAGCGTGATCGGGTAGTCTCCCTGACTTTTTTCTCTTTGGGTTGCTGTAATGAATCCATTCCATCACTTGTCACGATGCGATGAAGAAAACTCTTCCTTTTTTGCCGCTAGAGAAGTTGTTCACAGACGAAAAAACGACGCTCAACATCTCTTGGCTTCAAATCATAAGGAACCCAAGTTCTCTGCTTTGAATTATTCCCATTGTATCTAATTGCTCTAAAATGGCTTGTTTGGTACCTCCTAATACTGAAGCAAGCTTATTTTCTCTTTGATACGGATCCTTGCCAAACAATACCTCCAATTCAGCGTCTTCGAAGGTTTTTGGCCTTCCTTCACGCAGATGGTCATCAATATCAAAATCACCGTCTTTGAAGCGACGAAACCAATCACGGCACTTTGTTTCACTTAAAGCAGCATCCCCGTAAACATTTTAAAGCTCGCGATGTGCTTCAGCCGCCGTTTTCTTCGAA